>LUGF01025860.1:13071-37820 GCA_001625245.1 Calycopis cecrops
AATTATCGTATCACAATGTTAGTTACATTGTGATACGAGAATTTTATATATATTTAATTTTTTGTTATTTTGATTAAAATTTGAAATGTCGTAAGTGAATATTTTTGATTTTTTTTGTGTAGACAACTCGTAAGTGCACTTTTTTCGTTTTTTTTTCTTAAATGGTAACAGCAGCATTTATTCTTATTCTGATTCATAAATAATCACTTTTTGTATGTACTATATTTTTGTTTTATTTCTATAACGTATTTGAATAATATAGGCGGTTTTTTGCTCTTCTGTAAAATTGTGAAATAAGAAGTTACGAGGTGTCAACTTATGACCAAGGAGTGTGACTTTTGAGATCAACAAAATTATTTTGTTTCTTTCTCTATGCATACAAAAATTTATATGAATGTTTGTTATTCTTTATTGCAAAATATACTAAACGGGTCTGTAGATGATAGATTGCAATATAGAATCACTTCAATATCACTATATATTCTTTTATAAAATTACAGGGTAGGGCTAGTATTTTTAATAAGTTATAAATGAAAATAAAAAAAATTAATAACCGGTCTCGAAACTCTTGGCATTACGTCAGCCTAACCTATGTTTTTTGTTTGTTTTTTTTCCACTTGAAGATGCTCTTTATTATTACTACTCAAAAGTATTGCCTAGATTCCTTTTCGGGTTACAATTAATGAGTGTTAGGAAGATATGCAGCCGACCATGTGGGTATAGAATATTCGTCTGTTTAAGGAGGTAAACGAGTTAATGCTTCAACTCCGACCCCCTTTAAATACATCTTTATTATAGTATGCAGACAGTTTTACCTTTTTTCTTCCTTCCCTAATAGATATTTTACAAAACCTCACAAATCAAACAAAACAGATCACATGAAACAAAAAAAAGCACCTTGTCCATGTTGACGAGAAGTGCAACCCCAGTTGTGTAGGATTAATTTGGTTGCAATACAGCACGTTACGATAAGCACACAATATTTTTCTCTGATGATAGAGTTGTGTATTTACTGCGATGTATGTCAAATTTAAATAATCATGACAATACCACAGTGTCTGTAAATTGTCATACATATACTATGGCAATATTATACTTGTAAATGTAACTACCAAAATAATGTAAGACGCAGGCTGCGACAGGGGAAATCATAACCAAACCATAAAGGCAGTAGAAATAGTAAATAGCATGGCAGTTGCGTGCCTACACTGGTACAGAATAATAATTAATAAAGGGGAATAATAAAACGAGCGACTAAAAAATAACTTAGCGACTGATGATGAGATACTGTATTAATAACTTGAGCGGTAAAAAAATAAGTGAGCGACGTCGCTCAAATATTATGAAGTTTCTCATTTTGTATTTTAAGCAGCTCAAATTGATGTTTGTAAGTCGCTGTTTTATTGATTTCTAGTCGCTCGCAGTCAGTCGCTCACTTAGTAATTCTGTACGCTAAATTCATTATTTTTGATACCTCAAATTTTAATTTACAGTCACTCGTTTAATTACTACCCATTAATAAAAGCAATGCTGAAGGGCACGTTTTATAGGGTTTGTACTTCTAAAGTAAAATGAAGTAAACCCTGTTCATTTAATGAAATGAAAAAAAATGGTTTTCTACAAAATTTAATAATCGAACATATTAATACTTCCTAGCGTATTGTCCATCTTGATAATAAGGTAAGCTTCCTTTGCTGAAGTAGCCCGCGTTGGGACTATTCGCGTACACTTCTATCAAAAATTTATAACCCCGTAAAATCGAGGGGCTCTTCAGTCCAATAGAAACACTCCTCCCACCGATCCCGCCACTCTCTATGTACGCTTCGCCGTCCTTATAATCGCGTAAATCCGTCACAGTTATCGAGGATATTACATAATTGTTGGGTGCGTTGACAACAATTACGTCAGTTCTCGTCCACAAAGCTGGATTGGCCTCTTTAATCTCACTGTATATCTTCTGAGACTGAGGCTGCGTATACCCCAGTCTTATGTCGTTGCACTGGACAACATTAAAAACTATTGCAAACAACAAAATGGCGGCTCTCATTTCGACTAATCACTTGTAAATCTGAACAACAAGTGATGCATAAAGATGAACTCAACTATTTATAGGTGGGCATATATTTGTCTGATATCATTGTATTATTGACAGGTGTATGTGAAAATTTATGTTTTGAGAATCTCTTACCGAGAGCATCATATTATGTTACCGGGAATACGCAATAACGTCACGATACTATATTTTCATGCGTCTTTAGCCAATCAGTTTTTGCTGTGAAAAAAAAAACAAATATAAGTTTGTAATATTTATGAGTGAAGGTATTTAAAATAAACACAAAATTATAACAAATCACTTAAATTTAAACCCAATTGAAATAGATATAATCGTAGAAAAATATTGAACCAGTAACAAAATAATCGACATAATATGTACATATTATTATTACAGTATTTTATGTATTTCTATAATAAAAATCTTAAATATATTTCGTTGCCTAGTACCCGTAACACAAGTCCTTACAGTACTGTAATGCCGCTTCCTCTTCTGTTCTGGCGTAGCTCCTATTTGCGGCGATTACTGCCCTAGCTGTGCTATCCCAGCTAGGTGATTAAGTTAAACACTTGAATGTATTCATTAATATTTATTTTATTACTTCATTTAGTTGCACGAATACATTTTTTAATTATGCAAAATCCTAGCTAAGATTCAACATCCAATTCACTTCCATCCTATTTCGCTGTATAAGAAAATCTGATCTAGAATAATTATTTTTCTCTTCAAATTCAAAATCTTTTTTTTATTAAAAACATTTCCAGCAAGGAGTTCCCACTCACTACAGTACTGGTAAGTAGGGACTAGGCTAACGTAGTGTATATGTCGCAGTCGGATTGTATAAACTATGTCTAGCCATTTAGAAAAACAGGGCCGTTTTGTAATGCGGCGGGTCAACGATTAGCCGGATTGTCGTTGAGAAACGTTCTACAATATGGCGGCTCACGTTTAGCCTCATTGTGCCAATCCGATGGACTCGCTCGCTTCGCTCGCTCGTTGTGTATAAACATAGTCTAACATAACCTAACCCATTCAAGTATGATTCTGCATATATATTTAACAAGTTTTCTTTCTTTAAATCAATGTTTTTATCGCATTCTAGTGAGACATTTTTCTTATTTGACGCCATTGTTCTTGTGAGCGCCGCGAGTGTTAAAATTGGGAACTATATTCTGTCAAAGTGGCGAATAATGACACGGACTATTACATTACGGCTAGCCATATTGAATCACGTTTAGCGGCGAACACTTTCTGGCGGAGTTTGACCTAGCCGTATTCGATCCGGCTAAGCGTTGACCCGCCGCATTTCAAAACGGCCCTGTTTTTCTAAATGGCTAGCCGTAATGTAATACGGCGGTTTATACAATCTGACTGCGACATATATAAAGTCCACGGATAGTAATTTATTATTTATTTATTTATTTATTTATATAATACAATAAGTTCGGCTTATTTTGCTGCATACTACGCACATTCATGGCAACGCAAGCCAAGTGGTTATATACAGCAGTTGGCTCTATAATATCTGATTCGAATGCGGTCAGAACCACAACCATTAAATTACTTATTTAGTAAAATTTTACACAGTGGCTGAAAAAATAGTTAATAGTTCTGCTTTGTCAATATCAATATTCTTAGACCGGAATTAGGCCGGCACGACCGAGGAGGTACCTCTCGCTACACGAGACCCGCGTAAAGTGACAGTTGTGCTGTTGCGTTTTGTACAGTGTGTAAATAGCCAGTGGCCCATGTAGGTGGGAGTAGAGAAAGAGGAGGAGGGATGTTTTTGATGGTATAGAAGTTTTACTTCAAAACAATTTATATGTCATTGCTACTACGCGTAAGTCTTATTGCCAGTTCTGCTGCCCCAGCAATACCAGCAGTTTAATAAAATTATTACGATATACTATAACAAATTAGTACACCCACAGCATAACAGACTAACATTTTTTTATACATACTTATGCTATCATACCTATTCTAGAGCAACTATTTAGCACCTATTCATTCATATGAAGTATTTTTGCCACATAATCGCTAATATTTCAATTAAATAATATGAAGTTATGACATCTACCCTATGCTCGGTAGTATCATTGTTATAATAGCCACTAATAGAACATAACGTTTAAAAATGGCGCTGTTTATTTCTATATTACTACTAATGTTATTGGACGAGAGTTCTACCCACGATTTGTTTTTGGGATACCCAGATTTAGCGTCAAAAGTTATTTACAGTAAAGTGCACCAAGAGAACCCGGCGATTTGGATACGGTCGGATACATTCACGGTGAACTGTTCGATGAACCAGGTGGTAAATGCTATAAAAATAATGGACCTCCGTCCGGACAAGTGGGGCGAAGCGTATGTGAAGTCCGGAGGAATAGGGCAGAAGTACGTCACTATTGAACTGGACAGCCCGAATATATTCCGAGGGTTCAACTTCTGGGTGGAAGTGTACGCGATAGAAACCAACAACTTCTTTAATTATCATGGATAAAAGTGACCTTCTTCGTAAATTGATTTAAGGATAAAAAAATAATAAGTGTGTTATTTATTTCTATTCTTTAGATAAAACGCTGTTGCTTTGCGGAACGAAATACAGTATTATTCACATGAATAAAAGTGATTATTCGGGTTGTTATATTTGGATTATGTTTATTTGAAAATAAATGGTTGTATTTAATTTATTTGTTTATTGCCATATCCATTTATCCATTTATGCCAAAATAGCGATTTCCCATCCCGCATTCCATTAATCTCTTTAAGCGCTCTATTTAATTTAGATATAACTATCTCGAAATATAACATTTTGGTGCGTATCTATTTCATACTTTGACGCTATATTTCTTCATCGTATTTTTTTTTTACCTTGACTTAAAAAAAACTCGATTGAAAATAAATTGGCTTTTAATATAGGTCCTCTCAATGTTCTCGTAGTATGGACTATATATTATTATCATATTATTATGTAGTCATCATGTAGTCATCATATTACTTGCTGGCTTTTATTTTATGTATATTTTTATAACCAACATTAAATGGCAAACTTCCTTATTCTGTCTATTTAACATAGTATGGGTGAGAGGTACCTACTACGTCACACGCAACTGTGATTGCAGCATGGCACTAACGCTTCGAAACATCCTTTTGACACGAATGCGTCTGAACGAGGATACCGTTCTTTTATAACCATTACTTCAATTCAAAATACATTTAGATTTTTTTGGAAATTTATGATGCACGTAGAGCTATATATACAGCCGATGCCCTCCTTTCCCCTCCCCCCTCCATTGTCCACCAGCTAAGTACACACCGCATGTACCGCGACACTGTCATTTTACGTCGATCACGAGTAAGCGAGAGGTACCTCAGAAGTCGAATTCATGCGTAGACAGGCATGGCAGCGTGGCACTTCTCTTATTGTGAAGTGTTAGTTGTACCAGGAAAACATGAACGTATAACACATCACATGTCATAACGCGCTAAACTGTGTGAAATGTTTGCGCTTGACTCACACACTCCATAAACTAGTTTGGCCTTGCCTTGAGACTCATAACTGAGTTAGCGCGTCAAATGTACTAGTAGCGAATTGTTGGAAAACATTCCCAATATGTAAAGCGAATGGAAATTTTGTTATTGGAAAAGTTTTATGAGGAAAACTCAGTTTATCGTAATTAAATTAATTTACGGTCTGAATATTTCCTTCAATGCCAGATTTTTGTTTAGGTGATAGATTTGATTCGAGCTGCTTCATTGCATACGCACATATCATGACAGTGCTTCAGAAAACAAAACTCCAACCAACCAACTCACACAGCCACAAGCCGCTGCTGCCAGCTATTGTTCCCGATCTCGGCCAGGTCATCAGAAAGCTATAAAGTGATATTCAACTTTCTCCTGGTTTTTTAACAGTCAGAGCAAACGAGCAGTCGGACCATTTTCATGATTATCGACGCCCATCGACATCCGCATAGAGGTTATACAGATGCGCTGCCCTCGTTCCTCCTGCCCCCAGGGCCGACGGATACTCGCACACCGCATGAAACGCGACAGCACAGCTGTAACTTTCACTGTCATCTGGTTAAACGATAGGTACAAGTTCGGTCGTGGCTAACACGCACATGTTCACTTTTGACCTTCTCGCTCTTGAACGTAATCCGTTCAATAATCGAGATCATTGAACAGAATTACAGGCCCTGGGAGGTGGTTGTCTTTCTACGAGAAAGTCATGTCCCAGAAAGAGGCCCCTGGACTGGCCAGAGAGGAGAAGGTGGATAATGGCCTGCCCCGTAGACGACGGATGGGAGAGCGACATAGGCCGTATGCCGCCTCCCTAACTAGGACCAGGGGTCAGGATGGAAATCTGGCTCCACTACACGACCCTGACGACGTAACTGGTTTATCTAGCTTATTGGACTGGACCCCCTTTGAAGAAGTCCAGGCCAGTCCCACAGTCTTCAGTCGCCGAGGTGCCCGATGTTGATAGATCCGGGGCAGCTCAGTATAGGCAGCCGATGGCACCCGCAGGGTTTTAGTGAGGATCCATTATATCCGCGAGTCTCACACACCCCGTCGAATCCTACCTAAGACCGATGGTAGTGCGTCAATACCCTCACCCGCAACCCAGTAACAAAAAAGGCACACAGTTTTCAATCGATATAATTGTGTTTGGAGACTGTCTATCAAAATTGCGAATATTAAATTGGAAAACAAAAACACAAAAGCTTAATATATATTTTTAATGTAGCACGTGCCGCTTGCGTTCTCAAGACTGCTGTACTGTAAAAGTATAAATAAAGATATCTACACACATTCCTAGACAGATAGAAGCAAGATAAATAAAAGAAAGGTCCATCCATACCATCTAGTCGTCGTCTATAACACGCAACGCAAGTAAATGTATAATAAAATCACAGAATAAAAATAAAGAACTTAATATGATGTCTTTTTATTCATATTGAACTCATCAAAACACACTTATCAAAAATTACTATTGGTAATAACTTTCAGGGTTGTCAAGCATAAAGTTCGATGCGGAATCTGTACCCAGAGCCCCTTTCGCTCTTCAGTTTGATATTAGCAAAAGAGAAGCCCGGGCCTCCTCTTGTGATCGAGGGCTCCGCCAGTCCGTTATCCAGATCTTTGATAGCTATTCCTTTAATCTTCTGATCACCAAAGGGGTACTCAAATTCTATCTCCTGCTCACGTTTTATGAAAGGTATACCTGCTGCCTCTATTGTCCTTTCGTCCACTTTTTTCACTATACCATTGTAATCAGTGATTTGTCCCACAATAACACTTTTGGAGCTAGTCAGTGTGGCAAGAGCACTTATTATAAATAGTTTAACAAACATGTTGCACGTTATATGTGGATGACGTTGTACACATCATGCGAGACACGAGTCGAGGTGGCAGAATGATATTTGGGCGTCAGATTGTAGAGTTCATTGGGGTAAAGAGTATGTCACTTAAGATGCGTTTACATGGTAAGGTTACTTTTATATCACTAGAAAGCTAGCAAGCTTCTTTACTAAGAACATACGTGGAGTTATGGAATTTACATGTTTTTCTTTCGAGGTAGTTCGGTGCCAACACCGAACTACATATACTGTGTTGGTGACATAGGACTTAATTGAGCGCGAAATTGAGTTTGATTATTACGCATTCAATTCTCTCTGTTAAACAGATTTTGATAAATTTCGATATAGTGGTGTACCTAACCCTTTGGGGTCAGACAAGGATGGCTTATAGCCGACTTTTTCAAAATAATATAATATGTATATAATGACGCGCACGTTTTGACACAATAAACTGCTTTTTGCAAAAATTTACCGAAATTGGAATGTATACTTACTATATACACAAATAAACTGAGTACGCGATGTAAGTATATCAGATATGTCAAACAATCTATGATACCAGAATATACCTACCTTTACAAAAAAAATAAAACCATACCCTTTTAAAATAACTTCACGTAGGTACACTTTTACATTATTAGCGTACTTTTAATTATACTAGCGATCCCGCGAAAATCGATATTCGATCTAAGTGAAACTTTTTTGTAATAAAAAACTAAATAGCATATGACATATTGTTATGTCATCGTAACTAAGGTAAACAATTTATTTAGAATTTTCAACACTTGCAAAAGACGCATCGAACTTCGTCCGTAGTGAGAACAATTCTAAATCTATGACTTCGTCAATAATTTTTATATGTATCTTATATATCAATGTTTCAAATGCATGGTAGTGTGTGTAAAGTTTTATTAATTAAATTAAAGTACTTTACAATCATTATTATTAAAACATATTAGCGTTCTGCACTTCTCTTACACGTAAACTATAAGTTTGTTTTTTGTTTAACTGTCGTAAATATGTTCCTAAGGCTTTTGTCTCATGTATTAATATATATCATCAATTTGTGATTCTTTTCTTTAACCTGTCTAATATTATTATTCTTTCTTTAATTTTATTACTCCATTTTTATTTCAGTGTTTAGTTTCATAAGAATTTTTTGTTTGTTCGTCATGTAATGGCCTTTACAAGGTACAAGATAAATTAACAAACACATTGCTATCAACACGAATGGACATTGGACAAAAACCGTATCTGTTCATTCATCAAATTGACTCCCGATTATGGACCTTTTATCTCAGTAATAAAGTATATATTGACATTACATTTAGTTTTTTTTTGTTTTAAAAAAAGACGTCGTAAATTAAGAAGGAGACAGATAAAGAAAACAAAGATGTTGGGTGGACTTATTGAATTACTAGCTGTGGTTCAGTGCCCAAAAGGGAGTACTTTCACTTTCCACTAGAAATAGAAACTTAATGAATTTAATTTAACATTTTATAATCTAAAATCAAAATTTATAGAAAGTTAGGTACGTGTGGGACGAATAACGGGCTCATGGGTGTGAAGGATCTGTGTTTTCACGCCACCTGTGTTTTCGAGTATTTAAAGAAGATTGCTGAAGGACAAATTGCGATGGATGTGGTACTATTTTATTCAGACAACTGTGAAACTGGCTAGTAAAAGAATAAACTTATCATGTATGATCTATGTACAACTATGTTGTGCAAAATATTCATCAACAATTAGTTCCATGTCACAAAAATTTCTATCGGAACTAAGGGAGATTCGGCCCACTCCCAAATTGTACACCAAGTAAAGAGGCAATTTAGAAATGGATCAACTCTTTACTCCTAATGGATTTATTGGGGCGATTAAAGCTGCGGGAAAAAATCAGACCCAAAATATTTTATTTTATTATATAAATATCAAAAATAAATATTACTTTATAAGCAGTACATACGTTCCTGCATATTTTAAGAAGGTAGTGTATAATATTATAACAATTAAGCAAAACTTCAAATAATTATCACAACTCTGTTTAAATAATTTTGATTCTCAACCAATGTTTTATTTAAATATTATAACCTAAATATACTTTTGAACGTCATATTCAATGTAACAACTGAATTTACCACCCCAGAAAGATATTTATTTTGCTAGAACAATGTGATATAACTAAATAAATCGTTAAAACGATATAAATCCTTAATTCGCTGTAAAATAGTGAAGTTATATGACAATTTGTACCTTGTTATAATTATTTTAATTCATTAATAGTTGCTCTTTATTAGTTTTTTTGTAACAAAAGCTTTTCTGCTTGTTTAAAAAAATACTTTTAACTCAAGCAGAAAAACATCATTATAATAGGTATCTTAAATGACGTGTAAACGACAATATTTCCTAGAGTACCTAACTGTTAAAAGGAAGGATACGGGCCAGAGCCAATGGATTCACATTTGAATTACTAAGCGCCCGAAAAATAATTATAGCAAACTACCATAAACTTGTAACGATGTTATTATTTGTCAAGGCAGGTAGGTCGGTAGCCCCTTCGAAGATGCTGCCATTTTACCTTGCTGGTGATGGGGAGGGGATTGCGTGTCTCTATGATCCCTAAGGCCAGGCCGGACAGAACTGCCCTTACCGGACACGGAACAGGCCAGAATAAAAGCAGTTCGGCTGGGGGGTCCACCATCCATCCCAGTGAATTATCGAATGTATAGTCGGTGGCGTGGTTTTTTGGAATGCTAGGACTAGGGGTCGGCCTGATACCATTGCACGGTTCCGACGTCGTAGTAGGAACTCATCAAAGGCCAAAAGGATCCTCCAATTACAGCGGCTTAAGGTACCCGCAGGAGTTTAGGAGGTATTGCACTGAGTGTCGATTCCGTCCTAGGGCCACCCGGGCTCCTAGGTATCATACGTAAAAGTAATTCTCCTGTGTCAACAAAAAAAGGTACACCTAAAGGTACAGCGGTGGAGCTTTGGGCGCTAGCCAACGGCCCATCACTCTTGAAGAATGGGTCTGAACATACTTGTGTACGTTGAAATGGTGGCTCTGTGGTGGATTTGACGTTTGCCACACCTGGTCTGGCACACAAGGTGGCATATTGGAGAGTAGAAAATAGCGTAGAGACACTTTCTGATCACAGATATATTAGATTTCAAGTGTCTCTGTCTTCGGAAATTCCGTCGGAACCTTTCCAAGGACGTAGTCGGTTCCCGCGTTGGGCTCTTACTAAGCTCAACCGGGAGCTGGCTGTAGAGGCAGCGATTGTCAGCCGCTGGAGTCTTCCATCTTTCGATAGAATGGGAGTTGATGAGGCGGCAGACCAATTTTGCAAGGCTCTGCAATCTATATGCAGAGCGTCCATGCCAAGTGTTGGTCGCCAACATCCTAGACGCGTGGTCTATTGGTGATCGGAGGAGATATCCGAATTGCGATCTGCATGCAATAATGCTCGTAGGACTTATACTCGGAGCAGACGTCGTCGTCCTCAAGACGTGGTGAGGCATGAGGAGCTCTACGATATTTATGTCCAAAAAAAGAGCCTTGCAACTGGCCATCGATCAGGCCAAAGACAGAGCCTGTGAAGAAATGGCAGAGAGTCTCGATCGAGATCCGTGGGGAAGGCCGTATAAAAGGACGCGAGATAAACTTCGCACCCAGGCTGCTCCACTTGCCGAGACTCTCGAGCCTAACCTCTTGCAGGGAATTATTGCAGATCTTTTCCCAGTCCCTTCAGAAGGATTCGCTCCCCCTTCAATGTCGGGTCCAGCATTGGATCATGGAGAGGTGGAAGAGGAAGAGGAGGACTGTCCGCTGATACCACCACCAGTCACTGACGCGGAAATGGAGATGGTGCTTCTCCGGCTTCGAGGTAAGAAACGGGCACCCGGACCAGACGGTGTTCATGCGAAAATTCTAGCCCTAGCCTTCAAGTACCTCGGTAGTAGACTTCGTGAGCTCTTTGACTGCTGTCTGCGTACAGGAAATTTTCCGAAGGCTTGGAAGGAAGGCCGCCTCTGCCTTCTTCCAAAAGGGGGTCGGCCACCGAACACAGCCTCTGCTGTTAGACCTATTGTCCTGCTGAATGAAGCCGGTAAGGCATTGTAGAAAATAGTGGCTTCACGGCTCATTCGGCACGTAGAAGAAGGCCCGGGGGCAAAACTGGCAGTTGCACAGTTCGGTTTTCGTGCCCAAAGGTCGACAGTGGATGCCCTTCGTCGGCTACGTTCGGAGACAACCGAAGCAGAGAGTGAGGGAAAGTAGTAGTTACGTATCTTTAGACATAGCCAATGCCTTTAACAGTCTCCCTCATAGCTTTATGCGGCCTTGAAATATTTTAGGGTACCCTTGTACTTGGAATGACTGTTAAACACGTATTTACGGGATAGGAGAGTACTGATTGAGGACCGCAGAGGTTCTCTAGTGGAAAAAATTGTCATGTCCGGAGTTCCACAGGGCTCAATTCTGGGCCCAACACTCTGGGATCTTGGATATGACTGGATTCTGCGGAGTCGTTTTCCCCCCGATACGAGTGTTATTTGCTATGCTGACGATACCCTAGTTTTGTTCCGGGGTAGAAATTTTCACGAGGCGGCGCGGCTAGCAGAGAGAGTGACAAGCCTAGTGGTCAGGCTCATCCACAGATTGGGGCTTCGAGTCCGTCTAGATAAAACCGAAGCCCTTCTCTTCCGTGGACTCGGAAAGAGGGGCCCTCCGCTTGGTGCATAACTCCAGGTGGGAGAAGCAGTGATTAAGTTGAGCCCTCAAATGAGATATTTAGGGCTGATTCTCGACGGTGGATGGACCTTTGCTTCTCATTTTCGCGAGGTAGCAGCTAAGTTGATAAGGGTGGCAGGATCACTGAGTAGACTTTTGCCTAATATTGGCGGGCCAAGCAACGCCTGCAGGATGCTGTACTCTGACATATGTCGCAGTATGGCAACATACGGTGCCCCTGTAAGGATAGATTCCCTCACCGCGCGAAACAAAACCCAACTGCGAAAAGCGCAGCGGGTCATTGCAGTGAGGGTCATACGAGGGTATCGTACGGTGGCGTGGGGTGCGGCTACTGTTTTAGCTGCCGAACCACATGGGAGCTTGTGGCAGAGGTACTAGTTGAAGTCTACTTTTTCCTGGCAGATAAAAGAACTTTGGGAGAGCGTCCATCGCTGGAAGAAGTACAGCGAGTCCGCCGTAGAGGCCATGAAGCTCTCCTACGGAGGTGGAAGGAGGACTTGACGCAGCTTCGCTACGGTGTACGCACTGTTAGCGCTCTGTGCCCGGTCCTAGAGAGCTGGATGCGTCGGAAGCGGAAGCCTCTCACTTTCCGTCTGGCACAGGTACTCACCGGGCATGGCTGCTTCGGCGAGTACCTGTTTCGGCGGGGCCTAAGGCAGCCTCATGCAATCTGCCACTCTTGTGGCGTAGAGGAGGACACGGCTGACCACACTCTTAAGGTGTGCCCTGCGTGGTCTCAGCACTGTCGCGATCTGCAGACAGTGCTCGGAAGAGAGGACCAATCACTATCGAGTATCGTTCAGTCGATGCTCGAGAGTGACGAGTCCTGGGCGGCAGTGGCCTCGTTTTGCGAGGAGGTGATGTCCTGCAAGGAAGCGGCGGAACGCATCCGACAAGAAGCTGCGGGTGAAGGTTTGATTAGGAATCGCGTAGGAGCTCGCAGAAGGCGCTATATACAGCGTCTTCTGCCATGAAAATAGGTGGCCGGGGTTCAAGGATGAGCACCTGACCCCATGAGGCTACCAAGTCGTCGGGGTCGCTCTAATAGCCGGAGCGACCCCTTTCGTGATGAAGACCAGTCCTTCAAAGGGAACCGGCCAGTCGCTGGGGTATCCTGTTGCTGATAGATCCAGGATACCCCACGCCACAGCGGCTGAGGGCTTTTGCAGGTTTTTTAGTCGGTAGGGGCACGCTTCTTGTGCCGTGACTCACCCTTCCGGCTCACCCAGGGCTGGTTGGAAATGCATTTTACCTGCGTCAAAAAAAAAATACCCCTACTTGTTAAAATATCAACAGGGTACACAGATACAGCTGAATACTCTAAACTAATGATTGCCGCGCCGCGTCGAACTGAACGCGGTGGGTGTAGGTGTGCAGCTGGTAGTGGGTAGGAAAAAAAAACTCTCAATTCAGTGCAGTTGGCGAGCCCGATATGTGGACTACATGTGTGCTTATTTATATACTATTGCTAATCTAATTCGTACAAAACCCTCGTATAATTATGATAGAACTTCACTTAAATAAGTTCGTTTAATCACTAATTGTATAGTGCGTTGTTTGTAGTGTTTGTCCAGTTTAGTGAACCAATAAAAAAAATATAATAGTCACAGTATTAATAAAATTAACTAGTTAACTATACTTAACAATTTGCCTTTTATTCTCTTTTTACCTAAGGTATATTTAAATGTAAATAGCAGTCTTTACTTCCTTAATATTTAAATGCACATATTAGTACTTAAAATGTTAGCTTTTGTTCTCTTAACATAAGATAACAGTAATTAAATATAAATCACAGTATTTAAATGACAATAAGGAAATACTAAAACATTTGGTTTTTTCGAATATTTTAACTTAAGGTATATTTAAGTGTAAATATTCTCTTTTTGCCTATGGTTAAAATATTACTATTTTAATGTAAATAACAGTCTTTACTTCTCTAATATTTAAATGTACATAATATAAGTAATTAAACTGTTTACTTTTATTCTCATAACCCATCACCCCTCTTTTGAATGAGAACAAACAATTTTTTATTGAGTTATTTAATAGTGAATCTTAATTAGATTTACTTACATTTGTGGCGATTTATAATAAAAGTTTATTGGTTGAACATAATATTAAATAGGAAGTTTAATATATTACCGAATAAATACGAAAATTACCGTCTTTTTTCTTTTTTTATGCCTCTATAAAGTAATTTCTGCAATATTGTATATTTTGAAGTTAAAAATAAAGTAGGTCCTTAATTAAGATTCTCAAATTTCAAAATAGCGCCGATCGTGAGACTTTTTTTTCACAAAATAACATCAACACTCATGGTGCCAGAATGTCTTATTTAAAGTATTTATGCTTAAAAATTTCTGGTGTATGTTTAACTTAAGGAATTACAGTATAATAGATAATAAGTAATTATTAACAGATTTTAATTTAAAATACATGAAATTTAATGTGCTAAGTTTTAATTGTTAATTATATTTAGTTACAATGGTCACACCGGAAATCGATCGCCAATTCAATTCCAATTTCAATTCTATCGCAAACTCGTTTTGGTCAAGAGTATCAATATATTCCAGATTGGAATTGAAACTGAATTGAATTCGTATTATTATGAGATTGGGATTGAATTCAAGAGAAAGCACGCAGGGCAGACAAATGTCAAGTGCTTTTAAAATGTTACAGTGTTTGTGGTGTCGTGCTGATGCTGTGTGTGGGGAATGTTCAGCTCATTGTCATGAAACTAGTTTTTAGTTACCAGTGGTAAACTATGAGGAGTTTACAGAAATCTCGGGTTTAATTTTAATTGTGTTTCAAACAAGGAAGAGCCAGTGACGGCGGTTGGTCCAGATGATAGTTATGTGGTTGAATCGTACTCTATGGATGATGATGACAATTGGTCTGCCGGTGGGTCCATTTTGAATGCAACATCTAAAATTCCAAGTGCCCCTAACGGCGACTGTTATTGTTCTCATAATAGTGATACGTTATCAGCCTGTAGTTGATACCGTAAGTGTTCGTTCAGATACCATAAGTACTGGTTCAGACACAATTACTGTGGCAAGTATTGATCTACTGTAACACTGTAGGTGCGTACTACTCTTGCATTTTCTATTGTTAGAAACATAGCAGTCGCCGTAGCCGAAACCGGCTAGGATGAATATATATATTGTTAGAAAGTGGTCGAAAGGTTGTTGTGGTTGACGCTGATGTCCGGTCCACTGAGTGTTGTGTGGTAGAAAGGACGCTGATGTTCGGTCTCCCGAGGACGAACGACGTGTCAGGTTGGCCGTGGCGTTGACTGTGGAAAATGGTAGAACTAGAGCATATCATAATTGGTTTTTAAAAATATCACAATTTAAATGAAATATTTATTGCATTCGATACTCTAAAAACCAAATAATCCTAATCAGACATTTTTTTGTACTAAAACTCCTTAAATTTTTTTTTTTAGGTTGAAGTAAGTTGAGGTAGCGGATGGCTCATTCATATGTTTGCATACACATAATTCAAATAAATATTGTGACAAAAGTATTTAGCATACGCATGCGGTTTTATACATTTTTAAAAAGAATATTTTATGTTCTTAATAATGAGCTATTAACTTTTTTAATATGCTTTTTTGAGTAAGTACTTAAAAATTAATATACCCTATTTTTCACTTTTTTCGTCGAAGGTTTTCACATTTACCCACGTCTCCCCACGCGCAACTTTATGTGTTATTTGTTAGCCTAACTATTCATACATATAAAATTTAAGAAATCAGCTGCGGAAGTTTGCCGCCCTGGAAGTTATGGGAAAATTTTTATAGAGGTCGGAGTAGAAAATTCGGTATCTTTTGCAGTTACTGCTGACACAGTTTTCAAAAACAATATTAATCACAATATTTTGATAGCAATAGCTTATCATCTATTGATGACATTAACATTGAAATTAGTACGAGTACGTATTTCATATCTAAAAAAACAGTATATAAGGGGAAGCAAATATCTTCAAATTGCACACTTCAGCGTGTATTTCATATTAAGTGACACGTATTTAAATTGGAATGGCAACTTTCAACTGTACTAAAGCCGATTTCATCATTCGCTATTTCGTATTCATATATTCGAGCGTGGCAGAACCTTGGATTCGTTGTTCTACAGCAAACATTAAATGTTTCTGAAAACAACTTGTGTTTTGTAATTGGTAACATTCAAAGACGTATTCTGCCTTTATTCAATAAGTGCTGGGCTCACTTCCATCAACTTCTGGTGAACGAGAAAGACGTGCATTGCTTATGGACACTCCTCAGAATCAACAAAGAAAAGGAAAAACACTCTTTTACTAGAAGAATATGGGTTACATTTGTAACGTATTTTTGCAAGGACCTTAGGTAAGGTGAGTATGCAGAGGCTCATCTTGTTAAAGAGCTAAAAAACTCTGAGAGCGAAAAGAAAAGAGTTTTCTCGACTATGTGAAAAGAGTCGAACTAAATGAAGATTTTATCGGATACAGAAACATTGAGTGCTTTTATTGATTTGTATCTAATTAAAGTACAATATATGTTTCTAAGAAATTTAAATAACGAAAGAAAGTGTAAAATGATTCCCCCATATTACAAAATACAAGAAATAAAACAAACTTGCTATCCATCATCTTCTACAATCGAAATCACAAATACTTATGCTAAAGTGATTAATATAAAAGACTTACTGGACCACACAGTTGCCTGATTTTTAAAAAATTGAATCAGTTTTCCAAGAACAACACAGAAATTTAATTCTTTCCCGTAAATGGGGATGTGATGGTTCATCTGGCCTAAGTCAATACAAGCAGAAACTTCCAGAAGAATCTGAAACTATTTCAGATGCCCATCTGTTACTCACTTCATTAGTTCCCATTAGATTAACTGATGACCTCTCAAAGGCCATTATTTAGCAAAATCCAGTACCTTCATCTGTTCGTTATTGTAGACCCATTTCTATTGAATTTTGTAAAGAAACTCCTGAAAGTGCTTACCAATATGGATTATCCACATTGCATGCCTGGATGGAAATGCAATCTTGACTTTAAGGCTTGGTCTGCTACAACAGAAGAAAAAAAGAAATTGAAGAAAGACAAGAAGGAATTTGTTTAAAAACGTTTCAGGATCTTCCCTGGGATTAATTATCGACAAACCTCGTCAATTAAGTGGAAACACAACTGATGGAAATACAGCACGAAGGTTCTTTTACAATTACACTAGCTCGGCGAACATAACAGGTTTTGATGAAACATTGATTAAACGCTTGTATATTATTTTACAAGCTCTATCTTCTGGAATGATGATCGATCCCGAAAAATTTGGAATTTATGCCTTAGAAACTGCGCGAATTTATGTTAGTAACTATGATTGGTACTACATGCCATCCTCCGTACACAAATTACTTATACACGGAAAAAACGTGATCAAACATTTTTCTGTTCTTCCTATTAGGCAACTGTCGGAAGATGTACAAGAGTCGCGCAATAAAGACTACAGAAATATGCGCCTGCACCATGCCAGAAAATGTTCCCGTATAGCTACAAATGAAGACGTATTTAAAACGCTTCTACATACTTCAGATTCATACATTTCAAGTTTAAGAAAGCCTTATGTGAGAAATATGAAGGATCTTGATGAAGAGGCACTAAGTCTTTTGAAGGTGGTACCTGAAGGTGATCCACATTTACACCGCAAGTAATTTTAGTTAGGAATAGCGAGGATAATAACAATTAGATGTAACATTATAAGTAACTAAAACCTAGTTATATAAAACCAATAATATTATAAGATTGGCCTCATCTGAGATCAGTTAGTTTGGTGTGAGGTATAGATAGTACCGATTTTATAATTTTATGTATTTTATTATGCTTGTGTGATAAATATTTTTTTAAGTTTTCCTAATTTTACTCATATTAGTAAGTACTAATTTATAAAAAATAAACATATTACTACTGTACTGTACTGTATTACTTTTTTTCTCTTTTACTTTTTTTCACCTAAAATAAATATGTCTACATTGAAAAAAAATACAAAAATTGATTATTTTTAAAATCTTGGTATATCACTGTATACATGTGTCAAATCTCAATACAATGCGATGAAAAACCTTGAAGTTACAGATTTTTGATCCGATACGGACCCAAATTTACCACTGTGTAGCGCTTGGCTGAATATAGTTTAAATTAGTTACAATACAAATAGTTTAATTTTTTTGTTACTTTATTTAAATACTGTA
The DNA here is from genome assembly GCA_001625245.1 of Calycopis cecrops. NCBI lineage: Eukaryota > Metazoa > Arthropoda > Insecta > Lepidoptera > Lycaenidae > Calycopis > Calycopis cecrops. Next base: position 31,474 of record LUGF01025860.1, read on the forward strand.
AAGATTTTATTTTTTAACAATAGACAGAGAACAATAGGGACGGCTCTGTCGCACACTGACGCTACGCTGTGCACGTGTGTGCAAGTAGCCAGGAGGAGAGCAGTGGAGAGACCGCGAGAGGGCGCGTGAGAGCGCAGAGCGGGCAGAACGATTTAAGACGTAATGGTGCACATACGTGTTCAACGGAGTGTCTAGTCTATTTTAAATTATTATTATATTTAATTTTTCTCATAAATGTTAAATTGCAAGATGTCGAAAAATATCATTATGAAGTTATAACGTGTGTCAATTATTGAGTTCTCCTACCCGCAACCGATACGCCTACTGATTACTTTATCTGATAGAGACGGCCGAATGCCTACAAAAATAATAAAAACCAAGTTTACTTTAAATCTAATATTGCTATTTACATATTGCACCTTACAATACTGAATTGATTTCTATTTTACAAATGAAACATCCCGTTGTCCTTCTTTCTCTATATTCCTTATAACGGATGTCCCAAAATTAACGCAAAATTTGAATATTGTGTCGCCATTTGTGCAGTAATGCGTTGGCAAGCAAAAAAATATAATAATTTGAAAGCTGACACTTTAGAGTTAGTAAAATGAAGGGTGACACGATAGAACAGTGTGTCTTCATTATTGAACAATTGCCAAGAAAAAATAAAATAAGTTTCCACGTCGTGTAATCTCTCGTTTCGGCGATCAGTTTTGGACCTCAGATCGCGATTTAACAGCATTAGATTTATTTTTATGAGATTATTTGAAATCACCAGTCTATGTAAAGAAGCCCACAGGCACCTGTGCATTAATGTATGGGATTCAAGGCTGCAAAATTGCAATTTTGCTGCAAAAAAAAAAAGAAATTCTGCCACATTTATGCAAGATAGTCATGAAAAATATCGACAAACGCGTGCGTATGATGCAAAGCCGTGGAGGCTAATTGCCTGGTGTGTTATTCCATATACATTATAAAGAACCATAGTCTATGTACTTTACGATCCAATAAAAAAAACAATATAAACGCTAAAAACTGTGTGTTCTGTTTAATTCTAATTTTGTGTGAATTTTGGGACACACATTAGTATATGTTCTATTTGTATAAAGAATAGCGTCTTACATGAAAGTATACAATCAGAAGCCAAATCTCTGTCTACAGAGTCTACACAGATATATCTTCGGTACCTAGCAGCTCGACAGTAAATGTTTCTATTTTAGAAATTTCCCCTAAGAAAAAAAAATTGTGTGTTTTTAGAAGATGCTCAGATATTATGATGCAAAAAAGAACTAAAAATGTAATAATTCAACAGGTTTTGTTTGTGTAAGTAGTTTTTTTTTATAGTTCACTGTATATCGAATTTGATTGAATCGAGAGACACAAAAACATTTATCGACAAATCGAACTTTGAGGTTGGTGGAGCTCAACACTGTTTGCCTCGCACACAAACGCATACGCACACTGAGACATTTTCTTTTTGGTTTCGCCCTTCTAGTTGCATCGTCAATCTAACGGTAGTTTACATAATATAAGAATAGAACATAACGTTTTAAAAATGGCGCTGTTTATTTGTATATTACTACTAATGTTATTGAACGAGAGTTCTACCCACGATTTGATTTTGGGAGACCCGGATGTAGGGGCAAAAATTATTTACAGTAGAGTGCACCAAGAGGATCCGGCGTCTTATATACGGTCGTTTACATTCACGGTGAACTGTTCGATGAACCAGGTGATAAAGGCTATAAAAATAAATGACCTCCGTTCGGACAAGGGGGGCCAAGCGCACGTGAAGTCTGGAGGGATAGGGGAGAAGTACGTCACTATTGAACTGGAGAGCCCGACTGTACACCAAGAGTTCAACTTCTGGGTGGTAGTGTACGCGATAAAAATCTTAATTAATTATTGATAATAAAAAAATAATAGTGTGTATTTATTTATATTCGATAGACACAATGTTGCGTTGCGGAACGGAATACAGTATTATTAACATGGGAAGTGATGTGATTCGGGTTGTTTATATTTGGATTATGTTTTTATCAATATAAATGATTGTATTTATTTTATTTGCTCATTGCCATATACATTCATCCACATTAATCATAATTCTTTTTGGTAAGTTTTTCATTACATATCATATATTATGTAATTTACTTACTGGTTTTTATTTTATTATTTATTTATTTTATTTTTATAACCAACATTAAATAGCAAACTTCCTTATTCTGTTTATATTTTAACTGATGTTTGCCTCGTCATACGAATTGAAGGGATTTTTACAAAACAACACAACTTTTTAGAAATAATTTTACAGGAAACAAAGAAAACTATCCCCAATCCACATTTTTCATTACATAATTTAAAACTTTTGATCATTTATTCAATATGATGTGTTTGATTGATTGATTTTTACTATTTAAACCTACCATTATGGAGAAAAAGGAAAAAAAAATGCACTTGTGTTATTTTTGTAAAAAAATGCACTTATCTTATTTTTGTAAAAAAATAGTAAAAGTTTAGAAAATTAAACAAAAAACATATTTTAATCAAGTAGTTTATCATCAATCATCATACATTAAAATAACCTTTACCCTTCTTCTCCACTTACATCTTCCTTATCAGTTTTTTTTTTATGGTATAAGGGGGCAAACGAGCAGTTGTAGCCATTTTCATGACTACCGACGTCCATAGACATCTGCATAGAGGCTATACAGATGCGCTGCCCCCTTTCTCGTCCCACCTCCATGGGCCACCGGCTAGCTACACACAGCACGAAACACGACAGCACAGCTGTCACTTCACGCCGGTCTCTTGTAAGCGAGAGGTACCTCCCCGGTCGTTTCGGCCCACTTCGACTGCATGCAAGCATGCAGTGTGGCATCTATATCAATATCTTCTCCTTCCTCTGTTATTTCACATAATTTATCATAAATAATCATCTTGTAGGGTTCACTCAAATAATGTTTCAATCTCTGAAGATTTTCCGAGCTGCTACCGGTTAATTTTTACGATTTACGTGTTTCTCACCCTTTACTTTCTTCTTTTTTATAACAGTTTCCTTCTTTTCTTTGCGTTTTCTTTTTAAAATTGAATTAGAAAATTTCTCACATTGAGAGTAATCTGACATTTTTGACAGCAATGACCAGTATAATACAAAGTACTCTGTAGCAATGACATTTTTCACAAAAACTACATATCTGCGTTCAGATACGCCGTTTTTGTAAAAAACGCGCGCAGATAAGTAATTTTTGCAAAATATACTTTTATTTACCCTGTGATTCTGTGCGAAATAAGCTGTTTTTGTAAAATCGATTTTAACTGTTTGGTGTAACTTTTTCTGTAGATTATATTTCCATAATTTTTTTGTTTTTTTCCATTTACATCTAAAAATCCCTTTAATTCTATTCATTATCTTACAATAATTAAAATATCTGATAATAACACTTTTTCGTCCGACCCGGGATACGAAATTAGGCTAGGAGAATGTTATTGTTAGGTCAAGGGTATAACAATAATTGTGTTCCACGTCTTATGGGTAGGTATCTACACAAGTTACTTTAGGATCAGCGTGATATGTATGTTGTATATGTGTAGGTATGTTCGTTTTAACTCTTTCATGCAAAAGTACTAAACGCATTTGGGTGAAATTTGATTGATTATGTATGTGTTTCCGAGATAAAAAGTATTTTTATGTTCTTAGCTCTTAACGGTAACGATCTGTAAGTGTATACAAAAGAAGTGCTACTCATTTTCTTTTCAGTTTTCCTTGAATATTATCCTATCTCCGTCATCAATAGCGATGACTACCGATGCATAGTCCTCAGCATAAAGGTTGATCAGATATACTGTCTACCGATCTCTCTTCCAATGGGCCACCGGAGACTTACAACCGCACGAGACGCGGCGTAGCCGTCAATTTGTGATAGTAACATATGGGTGAGAGGTACCTCCTGAGTCGCGCGTAACTGTGCGCACTAAGGCTTCCAAAAATATCTATAGAAACATCCTTGAAATTCCCTCTCCTTTTGACACGAATGCGTCTGAACGAGGATACCGTTCTTTTATAACTTCAATTCAAAATACATTTAGATTTTTTTGAAAATTTAAGATCCACGTAGAGCTATACAGTCGATGCCCTCCTGTCTCTCCCCCCCCCTCCATCGGTCACCGGCTACTTACACACGGCATGTACCGCGACACTGTCATTTTACGTCGATCACGAGTAAGCGAGAGGTACCTCAGAAGTCGAATTCATTGCATGGCAGCGTGCCACTTCTCTTATTGTAAAGTGTTAGTTGTACCAGGAAAACATGAACGTCACGTCAAATGTACTAGTAGCTAATAGTTTTTGTTGCAAACTAATTGTTGGAAAACATTCCTAATATTGGATATGAGTGTAAAAATAATGGAAATGTTGTTATTGGAAATGTTTTATGAGGAAATCTCAGTTTATCGTAATTAAATTTATTTACGGTCTGCGTATTCCTTCAATGCCAGATTTTTGTTGAGGTGATAGATTTGATTCGAGCTGCTTCATTGCATACGCACATATCATGACAGTGCTTCAGAAAACAAAACTCCAACCAACCAACTCACACAGCCACAAGCCGCTGCTGCCAGCTATTGTTCCCGAACTCGGTCAGGTCATCAGAAAGCTATAAAGTGATATTCAACTTTCTCCTGGTTTTTTAACAGTCAGAGCAAACGAGCAGTCGGACCATTTTCATGACTATCGACGCCCATATGCGCTGCCCTCCTTCCTCCTGCCCCCAGGGCCGACGGATACTCGCACACCGCATGAAACGCGACAGCACAGCTGTAACTTTCACTGTCATCTGGTTAAACGATAGGTACCTACAAGTTCGGTCGTGGCTAACACGCACATGTTCACTTTTGACCTTCTCGCTCTTGAACGTAATCCGTTCAATAATCGAGATCATTGAACAGAATTACAGGTCCTGGGAGGTGGTTGTCTTTCTACGAGAAAGTCATGTCCCAGAAAGAGACCCCTGGACTGGCCAGAGAGGAGAAGGTGGATAATGGCCTGCCCCGTAGACGACGGATGGGAGAGCGACATAGGCCGTATGCCGCCTCCCTAACTAGGACCAGGGGTCAGGATGGAAATCTGGCTCCACTACACGACCCTGACGACGTAACTGGTTTATCTAGCTTATTGGACTGGACCCCCTTTGAAGAAGTCCAGGCCAGTCCCACAGTCTTCAGTCGCCGAGGTGCCCGATGTTGATAGATCCGGGGCAGCTCAGTATAGGCAGCCGATGGCACCCGCAGGGTTTTAGTGAGGATCCATTATATCCGCGAGTCTCACACACCCCATCGAATCCCACCGAAAACCGATGGTAGTGCGTCAATACCCTCATCCGCAACCCAGTAGTAAAAAAAAGCACACAGTTTTCAAGCGATATAATCGTGTTTGGAGACTGTCTATCAAAATTGCCAATATTAAATTGGAAAACAAAAACACAAATGCTTAATATATATATTAATATAGCCTGTGTCGCTTGCGTTCTCAAGACTGCTGTACTGTAGAAGTATAAATAAAGATATCTACACACATACCTACACAGACAGAAACTAGTACATGGATAAATAAAAGATAGGGCTACCATCTAGTCGTCGTCTATATCACGCAATAAAAGAAAATGTATAATAACAACACAGAATAAAAAGAAAGAACTTAATATGATGTTTTTTTATTCATTTGAACTCATCAAAACACAATTATCAAAAATAACACATGACACAATTGGTTATCACTTTCAGGGTTTTCAAGCATAAAGTTCGATGTGGAATCTGTACCCAGATCCCCTTTCGCTCTTCAGTTTGATATTAGTAAAAGAGAAGCCCGGGCCTCCTCTTGTGATCGAGGGCTCCGCCAGTCCGTTATCCAGATCTTTGATAGCTATACCTTTAATCTTCTGATCACCAAAGGGGTACTCAAATTCTATCTCCTGCTCACGTTTTATGAAAGGTATACCTGCTGCCTCTATTGTCCTTTCGTCCACTTTTTTCACTATACCATTGTAATCAGTGATTTGTCCCACAATAACACTTTTGGAGCTAGCCAGTGTGGCAAGAGCACATATTATAAATAGTTTAACAAACATGTTGCACGTTATATGTGGATGACGTTGTACACAGCAAGCGAGACACGAGTCGAGGTGGCAGAATGATGTCAGGGCGTCGGATTGTAGAGTTCATTGGGGTAAATGTCGCTTAAGATGCGTTTACATGGTAAGGTTACTTTTATATCACTAGAAAACTAACAAGCTCCAAATTTACCAAGAACATACATGCAGTTATGATGGGTGGCATATACTGTGTTGGTG
>LUGF01025860.1:38464-56719 GCA_001625245.1 Calycopis cecrops
TAATATTAGTATAGAAGTATGGATGACGCGCACGTTTTGACGCAATAAACTGCTTTTTGCAAGAATTTTCCGAAATTGGAATGTATTACAGGGTTATTTTTTGGTCACTGGCCAAATTTTTAGGTTTGGTTCAGAATCAATAATATTATACTTTAGAATATAGATTCGATTTATGAAATAAAAAATATTAAAAAAATAATTAAATACAATTAATTTGTCCCATGTTGGGGGGGGGGGGGGTTGGCTAAAACATAATATTTCTTGGTCACCACGTGCATCACACTCGCGACTTACGGTAGGACCACGTCACTGACGTTGAAGTCGATACATTTCGTGTAGGAACAACAATGGGTGTATTTTTAAGGACCATTTCAAATCGATTTTTATTTAACAAAATTAAATTTAAAAAAGATAATTAAAAACAATTCGACGATAAAATTTAATAGACATCCTTGGAATGATGTTTACTTCTTTATTTTAATAATTGGCTGGTGACCAAAAAATAACCCTGTATATATAAATAAATTGAGTACTTATGCGATGTGCGATGTAAGTATATCAGATATGTCACACAATCTATGATACCAGAAAATACCTATTGTTGGAATAAAATAATAAGTTTGTGATGCATTAACTAATTTATTATGCAAAATTAACACAGAGCGTGTGCTTCTTGCCACAATGCTAGCCAGGAAGAGAGAGAAAAAAACAGTGTTGCCCATATACATGACATAATTTTCCCAGGCACAATGTTGCCTGTACAAAATACAAATATTTATAATTTATGTTCAATGATGACAAATATTATTGAACACCTATATAAAAAAATAAAACCATACTTTTACAATAACTTTACATAAACTTTTTCATTATCAGTGTACTTTTAATTATATATCATCAATTTGTGATTCTTTTCTTTTAACCTTTTTAATATTCTTCTTAATTCTTTCTTTAATTTTGTAATTCCAATTTTTTTTTCAGTATTTCGTTTTATAACATTTTTTTGTTTGTTCGTCATGTAAGCTCGCCTTTACAAGGTAATACATCATCAAACAAGTTGCTATCAACATGACTGGACATTGGACAAAGACCGTATCTGTTCATTCATCAAATTGACTCCCGATTATGGACCTTTCATCTCAGTAATAAAGTACATATTGATATTACATTTAGTTTAATGCGTGGCCAATTGAAATGCGTTTCAAACACGATGATATTTGGTCTCTTTTCATAATGGTGGACTTCGTCCTGTCAAAAATAAAAAGCCCACGACCATTATACTTTATAGTCTGTATCATAGTTAGGTGATCTGACTGATTTAGATCCTAAAAGGATTTTTATACAATACCGAGAATATTACTTATGCTACGCTTATATAACGAAGAATGTATAATTATATATTGCTCTGGAATATGAGGACAAAGTTTCCATAACAAAAAGATGAGAAATAGAGCACGGGTTGAATAAAGGTTAAAATAATAAAAAAAATAAAAATTAAATTAACCTCAAATGTATATAAAGTAATAGTCTCAGCAAGAGCGTTGTAACTTTATCTCTATACGTTTATCAGTCACGAAATATGTATTATATCTCTGATAATATTTATGATAACGTGACTTAGTTCGCACAATAATACAGACTGAAACATCACATCTTTGTTGTGTTCCATTTATAAAGTGAATATTGGAAAAAATTGACAATTAGTGTGGGAACATGTTGCGTCACATACTCCTGTTAACTTTCCTTATCTACCGAACGAACTCCGAAAACTTGTTCGTAGGATCTAGAATTAACGGAGACAAATTGTTACACAGGAGCGTAGAAACGAAATTACCAGTTTTGTACCTCCGGACAACAGATGTCGCCTTCCCGAAATACTATGAAGAATTTGACAACATTATAACTGCAATAAACATTACAGATAATGGATACGAGGCTGCTACTGCTGATATTGACTACGGCGGCGTGGGACAGACATACGCCAACATACACCTGAGGAGCGCTGTTTGGGGAGGATTCAATTTTACCATCGAGATTTATGGCATCGACATATTATAGAATAAGAAACAATAATAAGAAAAAAGAAAATATTAAACCAAGATACGTCGCGCTGAAAAATTAAAAAAGTGATCTGAAGAAGACTATTTGAGTTATAAACAACCCATTTTGAATTGTGTAAAAGAATAACCCTAGTTTCCACAACGGGTAATTATAAACCTAATATCAATATGTGGTGTATGCCAAACTATTTTGAAGTTTTATTTTATTTTATACTTCTTTATTGTAAAGAGATAAAAGTGTGTTCAAACTTCTTTGTTTGTTTGTAGTAGGGAAAACTAATCCGATAATGGAAACCTTTTTACTAACAGAAATAAAAGCTATATTCGGGAGTGTAATAGTTTGTATTTTATTCAGATTCAACTAATTTTATTTTTGATGTCCGCCATAGAGGGAGGGGGTGGCTAGTTGATAAATAAAAGTGAATACATATAATATTTTATAAAGTGAATACATATTATATTTCATCATCATCATCATCTCAGCCACAGGATGTCCACTGTTGAACATAGGCCTCCCCCATAGATTTCCAAATCGACCGATCAGACGCAACCTGCATCCATCGGCTCCTCGCAGCCTTCCTCGTCGTCTGACCATCTAGTGGGGGGACACCCTATGCTGCGCTTTCCATGACGTGGTCTCCACTCCAGAACCTTTCTGTCCCAACGGCCATCAGTTCTTCGTGCTATGTGTATTATATTTGTAAGTTGACATTTACAAATACTTTATTTATCAAGATACGCAATAGGTACTAATAGGTATTTATTTATTTATTTATTTATTATGGATCGCCAACAAGGCACACAATGAATACATTTTTATATAAATTAGATTAAATATAAAAGCATACAAGATAAATGGTGCCTCAATTATATGCAATCAGGTATGTATGTAAAGCAATAGTCTTTTCTATTTATTGCGTAAGTAGATTTTTGTCCCAATGATTATAGTACGATTGGTGCAAAATAGCTTAAGACTCGAGTACACGGGCGAGTTTACAAACTACAAGCCGGCGAGTAAGGGTCAATTCACACCGAGACGCGACGCGACGTGACGCGGCTTTGATTTCGCGCTGCGCAGCGCGGCGCCGCGAGATGCCTCGCGGCGCCGCGAGACGCATCTTTAAATCGTATCATCAACGACGCCGCGCGGCGCAGCGGAACGTGTTTACTCGCCGCGGCTGTGCCGCGGGCGACCGCCGCTCCCGCGCCCACCCGACACCCGTAGTTCGATGTTAGAAAAACATCGATGTTGACATCGATATTAACATCGACCCTTAAACATCGATGCTCGATAAACATCGAAAGGAAAACATCGATGTTCGGAAACATCGATGTTTTTGGTAGGTAAGAAAATAATAATATATATTTTTGTAAAGTTTAAATGTATCATTATAATCGTTAAAAAATATGTTATCGTAGTGACAAGTATCATCGAATAATCTTCTTCCTCTTTTTTCTTTTCAAAGAAGAGGAAGACCTCTTCTTCTTCTGCAAGAAGTCCGATTATAACAAGATCCCAGTCTATCATCATGTTTTCACTCTTTATCACTCGACCGAACTGCATGAGATCTAAACGAAGTCGGGACGGAAATAGTAGACAAGTCGCCACAGCGGCCTCAGGCTGCGCCTCGCGGCACCGCGCTACTTCGCGCGGCAACGCGAGACGCAGCACCGCTCTTGCATGCCGCGCGTCACCGCCGCGTCGCGCTACGTCGCGCGGCGCCGCGAGGCGTCTCGCGGCGCCGCGCTGCGCAGCGCAACGTATCTGAATTCTCACAATGAAATGTGTATCTTTTCGTGTAGTAAATAAAGTATATTTTGAGTTGCTCTATGTAAAATCTACGCGCGGCGCCGCGAGGCGTCTCGTCTCGGTGTGAGCTGACCCGCTTGTCCACCGCCAAGAAGCCGCCAAGTCGGCGAGTGCGCTAGTTGTCGAGTGCACACAAAACATTCCACTAGCTCAGTAGCCAAGTAGCTAGCATCTATATCTTTTGCATAATCCACAAGCAACTGTGAGTACACTTGGTTAGTTTACAATCTGTAAGTTCGCTCAAAAGCCGGCGAGCAGCGTGTAAAGTAGCCGGCAGAGTCAACTTTTCCAAGAGATTTTTAAAAGCAGCTTTGGAGTGAGTGTTGTGAGTACACTGGGCCAGTTGAGTTTTAAAAAACCCAACTTGTAAAGACGCGGAAAAGTAAAGAGGATAGTTACTTGATTGCAATTTATCTGAACAATATTGAAGTATATTATATTGTTACCGACAAGCAAAATTTTAAGTAATCTTAAAGTTATAATGTCCAAACGTACAAGCAATGTCTATATAGTCTATATACAATGTCTATATACTAATTTAGTAAGAGGTAGTGCCACGCTGTATGCTTGCATGCAGCCGAATTGGGCCGGCACGACCGGGGAGGTACCTCTCGCTTACACGAGACCGGCGTGAAGTGACAGCTGTGCTGTCGCGTTTCGTGCGGTGTGTAAGTAGCCGGTGGCCCATGGAGGTGGGAGGAGAAAGGGGGGCAGCGCATCTGTATAGTCTCTATGCAGATGTCTATGGGCGTCGGTAGTCATGAAAATGGCTACAACTGCTCGTTTGCCCCCCTATACCAAAAAAAAAAAAAAAAAAAAACTATTTGACACTAAAAATCACATAAAAATGTTTTAAGGCGACTCACAAAGTATGTTATTATTATCATGGAAGATTATCATGTTCTTCTTGTTGTTTAATTCTATTGCATAAATACAAATAATACTTACATAAAATATTATCGATATAGTCTTTATGGTAGGTAAAAATCGGCGAAGAAATTACAATAAATTAATGTTTCTATACATTAGATGATAAAAATATAAACGTCGTTGGTTGTACAACAAGTTTTGAATATCGTCTTAATTTAATGAAAAAGGGTAACCCAGGTCATACAATGGGCCCAGCGCCTGTCTGCAGGCTCCGAGTCACTGAGGCCGACCGGTTAGTAATAATTATATATTATTTTTTGTTCTTTTTATTGCTGTGGAATTTCATAATGGGTCGGACCAATTTCAATAGTCGTATATTACCGATTAGCTGGCGGTCGTTGTAAAAGATCGGAATTTGGAAAGAATCTAAGAGTGTATTGTAAATTGTGGCATGTCTGTGGAATCCTTTCTAGTAACTATACATTTGTCGTACTTCCTGTTACATATTTTCTTTCTTATTATAATTCAATTCAATTCAATTTAATTTATTTGCATAAACATGTCATATACTTCCATCATAGGCCATACTTCCACTAAACAAAGGCAATATCCAAAGGCAATGTCACTCAACATACTTGTCGATGCCTACTTGCATCTAGCTGCGGCGATCAAAAACTCTATTTTTTAGTCTGTAACTATCCTTTTCCACTTTAATCACAGGTCAGCTTTATGTCTGGATGAATATCAATTGTAGTAATCGACCAACGATGAACAACAAATATAAACAAACGGCATCCTATATTATTTGGGAGCCTATGGTAGAGTGAGCGAACCATAATGTTAGACAATATTCATAGTGTTAATAACAGAGTGATATATTACGGCGATCTCGTGGACAGCATGGGGAACTTCCGGGCCTTGAGAAAATATTGTCATAGCTATTAATGGCAAAATACAACTTTCATTCCATCGTAACACAAGTCGTAATCTTAAATGACAACAAATTAAATAGTAATTATTCAGTAATTTTTATTAGAGTTTAATATCTCCATAGCAGCTGGGCTTCACCTGGCTGCACTATCTTTTCTTGTCTTGTATGAGTCATTGCAATCTTGTACTGTCTCCCACTTTGACTGGAGAGGGAAATAATTTCCCTCTCCAGTCAAAAATATTGGATTATATTCCTACTCCTCTTTTTATTTATTTTGATTAATTTCGTTGCGGGTCCCAAGACAGTTTTATTTTTCCCTCGGGTTCCCCGAGATCATATCAAAGGGTCATTGTGGTTGCCGCTGTTGATCCTGGTGACACAGGAGTAGCAGCGGTGGGAAGGAGTGGTAAGCCAAGGCAGTTAAAAAAAAGGATCTTCATCAACATTAGTTCCATTTCACACACATCTCTAACACACCATGCTCCCTCCTCCACTCCCAAATTGTACACGAAGTAAAGAGGCAACTTAGAAGTGGACTAACTCTTTACTCCTAACGGATTTATTGGGACGATTAAAACTAACAAAATATTTGAATATTACATAAATATCAAAACTATTTGGGGTCGAGTTACTCACGTCCGTAGGAGATTACCCTGTTTTTAAGAAACCCTACACGTGACCCTGGGTGGTGCTAATCGGGTGACAATTTTACTGGTGGTAGGCCTCGGCCGTCGCTAGTTACTACCCACTGAACAAAGGTCGTGCCGCCAAACAGCGCTGCTGTGTTCTGGCACGGTGTTCAGTGAAGCCAGCTGGAGGATGGGTCGATGTAGTTGCTAAACGTCACATGCTAATAACGCTACTAATCATTGCGATCGCACTTGGAGACTAATCGCGGAGGGTAGCGGGATCCGAGGCACGGTTCACCGCTGGCCGACCGCAGATAGTTGGGGGCCCAAGTAATGATATAGCCACTCTTAAAAGGCTGCCCCGCCATCTAGCGAAAAATCCCGGAATGCATCATTATGCCAGTTGGCGACTGGATGAGAGGGCCTAATGAACATCTCCGGGGGGGCTCGGGCGTCCCCGCAGTCTCCAGATTAGTCCCCTAACAGTGCGTATTCTGTATATGATTGGTGACCTCCAGCCGTAACACAATGCCTCACATCACTTCCAACTCCTTACCTGTTCACACCCTTAAACACATGAAAATGAAAAAGAGCAATAAGAAAAAAAGAAAGGTTTTTAAACAGCGGTTGCACTCCCTCTCACTTAAGGTGCACCTCACCAACATCCGAGGCTTGCACTCAAACCTTGCAGCGGTCCACCATCACCTGGAGACCAAAAAACCAGCGCTCTTGATTCTCACAGAGACGCAGATCAGTTGCCCGTCAGATACGGCGTACTTATCCTACCCGGGGTACATGCTAGAACACAGGTTTATTCCAAAAGCAGGAGTATGTCTATATGTTCGCGACGACATGTGCTATCGGCATCTTCGATATCTAGAAGATCCCACCTTATCTGTGGCGTGGATTATGTTGGATATAGGCACGGAAAAAATTGTATATGCCTGTGTATACCGGTCGCACAGCGGAGACCAGGAGACTACTCGTCTCCTGGTCTGGCTAACAGAATATATTATTGAGGGAGCAGATGCTGCATATCAGAGGTACCCATCAGCCCAACTAGTGTTTCTGGGAGATTTCAACGCACATCACCAAGACTGGCTATTCCCGTACAAATGCACTGACCATGCTGGAAGAGAGGCACGGAAATTAGCACTAGCACTAAATCTTCACTCGCTCGTCATTTCCGCCATTGCTAAAACCACATCGCGGGAGAGAAAGCAAACTTATTTGCCTCTATTTTTGCGGAAGCCTCACGTCTAGACGCTGGCAACGCTATACCTCCGACCATAGCACGACACGATTCCGTAATGCCAGACATCCACATTCGGCAAACTGAGGTTCGTAAAGCCCTAAGAAACCTCGACGTGAATAAGGCCAGTGGCCCCGACGGAATACCAGCCATACTACTCAAGACGTGTGCGCCTGAGCTTACTCCGATCTTAACACGTCTGTTCCACCTCTCTCTAAAAACAGGTAAAGTGCCGAAATCAGGGAAGCATGCCAACGTACAACCAGTGCCTAAAAAAGGAAGTCGTGCTGACCCCAATAACTATAGGCCTATATCGGTGACGTCCATACTCTGTAAGACTATGGAACGCGTACTGAACTCCAGGCTTCTTACCTACCTAGAAGCGAATGATCTCCTTAGCGACCAACAATACGGATTTCGCCGAAATCGATCGACAGGAGATCTTCTTGCCTACGCTACGCATACCTGGAGGGAGGCCATAGAAAAACACGGGGAGGCAATTGCTGTCTCTTTAGATATCTCGAAGGCATTCGATAGAGTATGGCACGAAGGCCTACTAGGTAAGCTTCCATGTTATGGCCTGCCTACCCAACTCTGTGCATGGATATCAGACTTTCTGAGAGAAAGATCTATACGGGTAGTACTTGAAGGTTGCTCGTCAGATTCTATGGCTTTATATGCCGGAGTACCTCAGGGGTCAGTCCTCTCTGCAACTCTCTTCTTGCTGCATATCAATGACCTTTTGCGTCCCGGAATGTTCGGATATGCGGACGACAGCACAGTTGTGGAGAAATACACATCCAATGCACGAGCCATAAAAAAAATATATCCATACACAGAGAGAGGCAATGATCCAACGCTTAAACTTGGCCTTGCAGGCGGTCTCAGATTGGGGCGATGCCAATCTAGTCAAGTTTAATGCCAACAAAACCCAGGCGTGCTTATTTTCCACAAAAAGGAGTCACTTCCTTCTTTCTCCTACTTTCCGAAATGTATCCTTACAGATTGCCGATCACCTCGAGCTTTTAGGCGTTACCCTTACGTCCACCTTGAACTTCGGACAATACATCGAAGCTAAAGCTCAAACTGCAGCTAGAAAGCTGAGCATCCTGTCGAAGGTGAAACAGTACTTTGCACCGGAACAGCTGTTTCATTTATATAAAGCACAGGTTCGTTCGTGTATGGAGTATTGCTCACATCTTTGGGATGGCTCGGCCAAATACCAGCTAGAAACCCTGGACTCAATTAAAAGAGGTGCTCTAAGACTGATTGGGGATACAGAACTGACGTCAAAGTTCCAGGGCCTAGAGCATCGCAGAACAGTGGCCACACTATCGGTCTTTTACAGGATACATTTCGGAGAGTGTGCTTCCGAGCTTCACGAGCTTATTCCACCCACACCTTTCTACAATAGGACAAGTAGACGCTCTGAGCACAGACACCGCTACATGGTTGAGATTCCACCAATACGTACAAAGAGGTTTGCATCTACTTTTGTCATACGTACAGCCATACTCTACCAGCGTATGTATTCCCTGATACCTACAACTTGGGAATCTTCAAATCGAGGGTGAATAGGTACCTTCTAGGCAAGCGTGCTCCATCGTCGGCCAAGTCTACACTTTCCACCAGGTGAGGCATTGGCCAATCGCAAGCCTATTCATTATAAAAAAAAAAAAACTAAATATTAATTTTTAAAATAAGCAGTGCATACGTTTCTGTATATTTTTAAGTAGCTAGTGTAACATTATAAACAATAAAGCAAAACTTCAAATAATTATCACAACTTTGTTTAAAAAAAAATATTCTCATCCAATGTTTTATTTAAATATAACCTAGTTAAATATAGTTTTATACGTCATGTTCAACTTGACAACTGAGTTTACCACCCTAGAAAAACATTTATTTTACTAGAACAATGTGATAAGTTTTGTCTATTTTTTTCAATCGCTGTAAAATAGTGAAATTATTTGACAGTTTGTACCTTGTTATAATTATTTTCATTCATTAATAGTCGCTCTTTTTTACTCTATTTGTGACAAAAGTTTTTCTGCTTGTTTAAAAAAATACTTTCAACATAGGCAGAAAAATATCATTAAATAGGTATCTTAAATTACGTATAAACGACAATATTTCCTTGAGTACATAACTGTTAAAAGGAAGGACACGGGCCAGAGCCAATGGATTCACATTTGAATTACTAAGCGCCCGAAAAATAATTATAGCAAACTACCATATACTTGTAACGATGTTATTATTTGTAAAGGCAGGTAGGTAGGTAGCCCCCTTGCTAGTGAGGCCGAGGGGCTTGCGTGCCTCTATGAACCCCAAGGCCAAGCCGGACAGGGCTGCCCATACCGGACAGGCTTTGCGGAACAGGCCAGACTAAAATCAGCTCGACTGGGGGTCCACCACTCATCCCTCTGAATTATCAAATGAATAATCAGTGTCATGATTCTTTGGAATGCTCGGACTAATGGTCAGGATCAGAACCTGACACCATTTCACGGTTCCGACGTCGTAGTAGGAACTCATCAAAGGCAGCCGGAGCCCTCTAATAACAGCGGCTTAAGGCACCCGCAGGAGTTTAGGCGGTATTGCACTGAGTGGCGACTCCGGCCTACTCCAGTATTAATCACACAAAGTTATGCCCATTCAAGGTTATCTTATCCGTGTATTTCGCGTGACAGTATCAAATGTCTTATCAATCGTACGTGGCAGCGGTCGCGACATCTTTTGGCCACCATGTGAACAAGAGCGGGTGACGTGGAATGAAGCTGCCCCGCTGGATATTCGTAATTATGCTTTTCTCATTTCGGCTATCCCGGGCATATGGTCCACTCACGTTACCTCCTACTCTGCCAGCTGCCTAGCCAACACTCAACAATAGATACCTACTCATTATATCGAATTATATCAGATAATCCAATCTTATCATACCGTCTAATTAAAAACATATCAATAGCCTACAATAAATCATACCTCGGTCGGCAATACAGTGTGGTATTATGAAACAAAATTTACGTATATATTGTTTATTATGTTGTTTATACGTGCTAGAGAGTGTTCATGGTGACGATCCGCTGGTGGAGATTAAATTTGAAGACTCGAACAGACAAGAGGGGGCCATTATAAATGGTACCTTCTACCAGACAGTGAAGAGTTACTACTGCCGCACGGGAAAAATAAACGTGTGTAAGTGATATATTCAATTTGATTAAATAATATACTTTTTAGGGTTCCGTAGTAAACGAGGAACCTTTATAGTTTCGTTATATCCGTCTGTCCGTCCGCTAATTTATTCAGAGATTATAAGTACAAGAACGCTGTAATTTGGTATGATTACGTAGAACAGTCATGGCAAAAAAGTGATAGAAAAAAATTTAAATTTGTTTTTCTTACAAGTAAAATGGGACAACACAGGCTGAATAAAAAAAACAAGTAAAATGGGGGTATTTTTTTTTCTTGTCCTTGTCTTGTCCTATCGTGTGTCGGTACCGTTGATTAGGTCTTTGAAAAAGATTATAAGGTTGAGAACACCATTTTTGGATTTAGAGATACGTTTCTGAAATATTTGGTCTTAAGTAAAAAGTATTTTTTGTTAGTTGTATGTGAGAGGGGGGCCCCCCCTCTCTCTTCCTAACGGTTAAATATGGACACATGAAAAAAATTTCACCAATAGTATATACAACGTGTCCCAAAATTCAATGACAAGTGGGCACCAACTGATAGACTTATCCTTATGCAATTGGAGAAAAATATGAATGAAAATCTTTCTTATTTTTTTTTTATAATTAATTAGATGCTGGAAGATATTCCTGTATGGAATAACTTGTACCTTTGTACTTGCCTTATAATATATCTCTGTTAGTATATAAATTTGTTTCCATGTACAAATTGTTAAATAAATAAATAAATAGATTTTTTTCAAAAATTTACCTGTATGATATTTTAAACTATTATTCTGATATATACACGATATGATACATATATCTATCTATACATTGAGGTTCAATTCTTTCATAAAAGCAACAGCCAAAAATACGAGTGTTCCTTTGGTATCACTGCCTCCAACAACTGATGCAGCATTTGAGCACCTTAAACGAGTGTGTGGATGCCGAAAAAGTGGTTTATACTACAGTGTAGCATGTTTACAGTGCAGCGGAAATAGTTGTTACAATACTTCACCAGACTACAGATAGATGAAGTAGATGTAGACAACAATATAATATATTTAAATAAACAGATTCTGTACTAAATTTTTTTTTTGCTTTTCGTTAGTCGTCAGGTAACCTTATTTTTTTAAATGTACACAATAGAGTACATTTCATTTACTTATAATTATTAAACAAGCCGAGAAATTCCGTTGTATATAGCAGCTGCCGCTCCGCTCTCCACGTTTTTCTGCCTGTTCGAGATCCCTATAACTGCTATTTTCATACACATATATCTTTGAAAAATGCTCCTTTAAATGTCTACTCGGGTAAGATTTAACATATAAATAAATAAAAAATACTGTTTTAAGTGAAAATATATGGTCAAACATTATATTTTTTTATAATAATTTGTTAAAAAAAAAACAAAAAAAAATAAAAAAATAATGAAATGCACAAAAAAATAATGGGTAAACATTGCTATTTATCGTTTAAAAAACAATATCCCACATCGATCATATTAATCCATTCACTGTAACTCTAGTCCGAGGTTTTGCCGTTTTTTTATGCTCCAGGCACTCCACTAATAATCCAATTAGTACCTTTTTTTTTTTTTTGTTTTGTTTTCGCAGGGGAATGCATTTACGCACGATACCCGGGAGCCTGGGTGGCTCTGAAACCGGGCCTGTGTCGGGCTCGGCGTTTGGTACGCCCCTACCGACTAAACCCCTGCGGGTGCCTTCAGCCGCAATGATTGGAGGGCCCCGGATCTAAAAGCAACAGGGCGCCTCCAGCGACAGGCTGGCCTCAGTGAGAAGGCCAGAATCTTCCTCCTTAGGGACTGTCCGGCTGCGTTTGAACAGTCCCTTACTCCACGATGGAACCGTGCAATTGGGTCAGGCTCCCAACCCAACCCCTGGTCCCAATGCTCCAATGGAGCACACCACGCCGGTCGTCCGAATCCACGCCGCCATCTGCTGATTCAGAGGGACGGGTGGAGGACTTCCGGCACTGGCTGGTCCCATCCGCGGGGCGGCGGACCAACCATCAAACGGCCGCAGAGGACAGGGAGGACGGCAACGACACACCGCATCTCCTCTTCCTCTGCGGCCCCACCGCCAACGCAACAGACGGTGCGCCCCCGTTCGGTCGCGGGAGATAGGATGCACGGCAACGACACACCGAGACACCTCTCCTCCCGCGACCGCTCCTCCATGGACGAATCCAGAGTGGGCCTCGGCAAAGCCCACCCGACGCGTCCACACCCGGGATCCCTCTTAGTTCACTGTGAGAGGCAGGCTCAAACCACGGCTACTAAGCCCCCTCATCGCGACAAGGTGGAGATCCATCGAGGGGGATCTAATTAGTACCTACTACTATTCACCACAAACCTTAAAAAACCCATAATACTTGTAGTGTTGATTTAAAAATAAAACAATCTTAAAATGTTTAGATTTATACGTTTAGTCCACTTTCACTTATTTTTGTCTTATAAGACATGTGGTTACAAAATGATATAATATGTTTCCCAGCTCAATACATTAGACCTGTGCGGGAATTCCTAAACCAGGAATATCCAGAGCGTTAGTGAAATTTAAAGGAAAAGTATCAGAACTGAGTAGGAAGTAAAAACAGAAAAGTTATAAGCTATCAATTTATAAAATGTACTCGGAAAAGTTGACAATTGTTAATTACGTTGTATGTCGTACGTAATTTATAATAAAAATAACGTTTTTATTATAAATTACGTACTATGTAAAGTAAAAAAAAAACAGTCATAACAGCTTTTATAACGATTATAATACCCATTTGAACAGCAACGTTTGACGGTACGCGGTGCGCTGCGCGGGACGATGAAGCCGTACTCGGGAGTAACTACTTGAGTGAAGTAGTTACCATAGTCCTATATGAGCTCGAGCACCTTTTTTGAGTGTGAACTCATAGTTGTCATACGCAACTACGGAACCCTACACTGCGCATGGTCCGACATGCACTGGACCTGTTTTTTTATAGTATTTCCAATTTTTATTAATTCATATTCCATTAATATGACACTTATTTTTCATTAATAAAAAGTGGCAAAAGTTTATAACAAGTATATTAGGTATTTAACCTAAGTATAATATTAATTTCCTTCAAGAAGTGACAATACATTCCATCAATTATACTCGTATAAGTGAGTATCTTACACTTGTTCCGTAATAGCCAGTCAGCGTACTGAGGCATATATCTACTATTTACGATATCGGCTCCATGTGACAATAATTATTCACGTTAACTAGATTTAAGACTCAATATAAAGCTAAAATCTTAGATCATTATGGATAAACTAAGACTAAAAGAAAGTCGTGTACTTGCAGTATTTTGATATGACTACTGCTTATTTTTTCTGCATAAATTTAGATTGCGACGCGACGCCTAGTATTAAGGTCCGGACAGACCCCCCTCTCTCCCGCAGATGGGAGAGAGCAAACGAGCAGTCGGAGCCATTTTCATGACTACCGACGCCCATAGACATCCGTATAGAAACTATACAGATGCGCAGCCCTGCTTTCTCCTCCCACCTCCAAAGGCCACCGGCTACTTACACACCGTAGAAAACGCGACAACACAGCTGTCACTTCACGCCGGTCTCGTGTAAGCGAGAAGTACCTCCCCGGTCGTGCCGACCCAATGCAAGCATGCAGTGCGGCACTACCTCTTATTAAGATTTCCACCTGATACATCAGTTTGCGTTGTTACTATTATTACCAATGAAGTGCTGCCTATACGACTCTTAATTTGGTTTTCCGGAAGCAAACATGTATAAGGTAAAACTAAAGACATTTATATTTTATTTACGTAGGAAACATTATTATTACAGTAATTACACTAGTCTCCTTTTTCATTTGTTTTTTTTTGGTCCTGAACTTATGCCGTGGAAGTGAATGGAGCCCAATACAATACATAGGATCGAAGGGGGAATGCCCCCTCTCTCGCAAATGGGAGAGAAGCATCTCGATAAGAGAGAGTTTGTATAGCTATTTAAACTATTATTAGTCCCTACTTCACCCTATATTGGATAAAAAGACCCGCGCGCGGTAATCTCAGAAAAACCTAACTTACCTACTGTATGATTTTAATGGGTGGAGATACCGAGAATTTTGCAGATAGACGTTTACTTCTTGCTCTTATCTCTAGTGTAGATAAGCAAATCTAAGTTTATGTTATGTCAGCGTTCTTGTGTGAGAAAGACTTTAGTCGGTTCAAATACCTGGTGCCACCTGATATCCAACTCTTAGACCTAGTGCCAGTCGGTACCCAACCCTTATACATAGTGGCAGTCGGTATCCAATCCTTATACATAGTGCCAGTCGGTACCCAACCCTTATACATAGTGGCAGTCGGTATCCAATCCTTATACATAGTGGCAGCCGGTACCCAACCCTTATACATAGTGGCAGTCGGTACTTAACCCTTATACATATTGGCAGTCGGTACTCAACCCTTATACATAGTGGCAGTCGGTACTCAACCCTTATACATAGTGGCAGTCGGTACTTAACCCTTACACATAGTGGCAGTCGGTACCCAACCCTTATACATAGTGGCAGACGGTACCCAACCTCTCATTCCTATTGCCAGTCAGTACCTACCTACCTTATAAGTGGAGCCAGTCGATACTATAATGTGCTAGGTGGCGCAGACGTGAAATAGCTAGTTAGTCTTTGGAAACAGCAATTGACAAATTGAAGTCACCAAGAAAGCATAATATCATTTAAAGTCCCTACACCAATACTACATTTTTTTTACACTATTTCCAATTTTTATTAATTTATATCTATACTAGTTTTCCCGACAGCCTTTGTCTTGTCATGGTATGTTATGTGGCCGAATTGTCAATCCATTATTTTGCTCCACAATAGATAGTGTATTTCAAGTCGAGATACCGACTGCAGCATTATATTACATATTATACATATATATGTTGATGCCTGCTGTCGGTATCTACATGTATCGGTATATATTTGTTGATAAACTGTAGCCTAAATGCCTAAATCTTACCGAGGCCTAATATATCAAAAAAATTTCATCAAAATAAATCCGTCCAGTAGGTTTTACGTGAAAGCCGCACAAGATATAGACAGAATGACGTCTTCTACAGTTTTATTATTTATTATTTATATATATTTTAATGGAAATTTAAAAAATATAATAATATATACTTTAATAAAATCAATTTGACTTCGGGTACATTTTCACGAAAATTGCGCGGACCGAGGAGTATGACATTTGGCACACTTATAGTTTACGTGTAAGAGAAGTGCAAAACGCAAATATTTTTTAAATTAATATTATAAATGCGAAAGTGTGTTAGTTTGTGGCCGGGATCACCGGGATAGTACCTCCCGCTCACATAAGAGCGACGTAAAATGACAGTCGTGCAGCTTAGTGCTTGTGAGATGCGCAAGGGGCGAGCGGGCAGGACTGCCTCTTTATACAATCAATAGATAATATAATATCTGTGGACATATCACACTACGTTAGCCCCGTGCTAATTACCGCTAGGACTTGTGTTATGGGTACTAGACAATATATTTAAAATGTTTTTATATATTTAAGATTATTATTATATAAATACATAGATCCATGATTCATCCATGATTAAGGTGGGGTTCGATACCGCGACCCCTGGCGCAACGTGCTCCGTTTATCCGAGCCCTGTACCTCTGCGCCAGCCTGATCGTCAAATTATATGTGTTTGCCATAGATGTGTTTGCCTTTTTATATAATAAAAAATTAAATATTGTAGTACAAGAGCTTCTGGTGTATGGTTCAAGAGCGTGGTCATTTCCAACACAAGATGTCAACCTCACGCTTACGTACCCGCCTAGAAATGTAAGTGAAAAACAACTCTTTCTTCTGTATCACGTAGCATGTTGAAGCGCCTCTAAAGGAGTAATCGCTTTAAAAATATTACCTATCTTATCGTATTTTGCCACTGTCATCAAACATCAAAACATCAAACACAGCACCAAATAATTTATAAAATAACAATCCAAAATATCAATATTTGATTAAAGTGTTTAAGTTATATATATGCCTACCGCGGTTTAACCCGCGTATGCTTCGATCTCGCGGAAGTTTCGAGAAGGAAATTAGATGTTCTGCGATTCTCAGACCTACCCGACATGCACACAATATTTCATGAGGATCGGTCCAACAGTTTCGGAGGCGTATGGTAAATAACACTGTGGCACGAGAATTTTATATTATACCTATATATGTATAGAGAAGAATGGTGACCCATGGAGGTGGGAGGAGAAAGTAGGGCAGCGCATCTGTATAGCCTCTATACGGATGTTTGTGGGCGTCAATAGTCATGAAAATGGCTCCAGCTGCTCGTTTGCCCTCCTATACCACAAAAAAAGAACTGTAAAATATCTTTTCATGTCATCTGTGTAACATGTCCCTAAAATCATATAATATTTAAGTTTATTGTTGGCGTGTCCGTGGGGTCAAGCGGCTCTGACTGCTAGGCCTGCAAAGCTCGGTAGAGCTCTCTCGAGCGTCTCAAGCTCGGTAGAGCTTGAGACCAATTTGGCAAGGTCTATTTAATTGAAAGTGGAACTTTTGTTTTCATGTATAGACTACTGTACCCTTATATTTAATTTAAATTCTAGTAGGTTTTCACTCGAAATTCACACTCTTAAGAGGAAAAAAAATATAACCTCAAAAATAAAATTGAATAATTCATAAATTATAAACTTAAAACGGTTAACGTAACAAAGTTTCAACCCCTAGTACATGGTAGGTGTACCTTTATGCAATACGTGTAAATTTTCTGAAGAAATGTTTAATGAAGTCATACACGTGCCAACGAAAATCTTCACTTTGTGATAAGTGGAAAAAACATACTAAAAATATTTTACTATTCACAACTCACTATTTACCACCAATAAACATGCCCAAAATGTTATGTTTCATGCCAGCAATGGAAATGGCCTAGTTCATTCTGTCAGTGGCTTGTTTATCGAATACTTGCTGGAATCCATTTTGATTGTGGCCCATGGAGGTGGGAGGAGAAATGAGGGCAGCGCATCTGTATAGCCTCTATGCGGATGTCTATGGGCGTCAGTAGTCATAAAAATGGCTCCGACTGCTCGTTTGCCCCCCCTTTACCATAAAAAAAAAATTCAATGATTATGGTATTTTTTTTATATGATGGATAATTTGATGCCCACTTTATAACCGTTGCCGTGCTCGTTTTCCCAAAAAATATCACATTAATAATAGGTATCATTGTCACCATCAACAGCCAGAAGGTTAATAAGTAAACTCGTTCTGAACAGTTATTGAAATAACCGATTGCATAAGAAGCTGACTACGACTCGAGACGGAATCCAAATATTTACGTAACAAGTAACTAGGTAATAACACATTTACATTTTCAGCCCAAAAAAGAGGAGGATGTCGTCTACAATATAACGGAGCTCAGAGTGGTGCTGTACATGGAAGGATCCAACAGTAGGGGCTACATCACGCGCGGCGGGTTGCTGCGGGTAAGTT
>LUGF01025860.1:57028-68457 GCA_001625245.1 Calycopis cecrops
GCATACGGCCCACCTGATGGTACGTGGTTACCGTAGCCTATGGACGCTTGCAACACCAGGGGCATCACATGCGCATTGCCGACCCTTCAGAAACCTATTATGCATGTGTACATAATGCTACTTTTACAGCATTATTGCATATTTTGTTACTTTTTCAATGATAGTGCATATTTCAGTCTTTTTTGGTATTCATACGTGTAAAAGCGTGTCGTATCAGCCGTGCGCACGACTTACACTTGCTCAGCGAGCGTGACGAGTACGCCGAAAATTTATCTAATCTAATTTGAAAAAACTACTTGTTAATCTATGAAGAATTTATGAATTTTAATCTATGAAAATATTAGTGAAATACGCACTGATCTCCGATCCGGGATCTTAGATCCGGGGACCTCCAATTATAGCGGCTGAAGACACTATAGCACGGTTCATACATGATTCCTGAAGGAACATGATTCCTGAAGGAATCATGTTCCTGAAGGAATCATTTATCTATAATCTGAAGATCACAATTTTCTGATTCTTCTATGAAATGAATAAACATATATGATTTATATTTAAATATATGCAGCTAATCTTAATTAATACATATATAACATATATAACCGGTTAATGTGAAAATAAATATAAATTCTTACAGTAATTAATGTTCTTTTGATTATGCATATTTTATCCATATTTCGCCTTTTTAGTCCATATTTGCATGCATATTTCGGCATTTTGATCGTGCTTTTTTATGCTCTCATTAAGTTATCAATGAGGGCATAAAATATATTTGTAATTTTTATTCACAGCTCATGGTCTTTCATATCTGATCCTCTATAATTTAATAAGTAGTGCCATGGTGCATGCATGCCTCTCGTTTCTACGATACCGATGTAAAGTGACAGCCATGGTGTCGCGTTTTGTGCGGAGTGTAAGTAGCCGGAGGCCTGTGGAGTTGGGAGAAAGAAGGCGTTCGTAGTCATGAAAATGGCTCCAAATGCCCTTTGCTCCCTTATACTCTAAAAAAAATTAAGATGCCTTAATGTCTAATCTTTAACTTCAGTCTGAAGTAGTTACGTCTTTCAAGTCAGTACAGCGTCCAGATTTTGACCAACGAAATGTTACTTTTACGCTAAATAACCTTAGGCAAGCTCGCTTGTGGCGAGCAACTTAGTCTCACTACGAACATATATAATATTCGATATATATTACACGTATATATCGAATATTATATGTTGCTGACCAAACACCTAATGTTCTTACTATCTTATGTCTACCTTCTCTTCCAGAGCAACGTGAGCATGACGTTCATAATGAAAAGCCTCTCGAGGCTCTCCTACGAGTTCTGGCTGTACGGCGTGCCGAGGGCACACCCGCTGGAGACCGACAGTTACAATAATGTTCCAGATCGACTGTGCTAGGAAAAGTGATACGACGCGTTACTACGAGCTAGGCTAGGACATATTGTAGCATCATAATTATGTTATCTACTTTTTAGTGTAAAGGAAATATTGTATACCTATATTATGTGTAAATACATTAAAGGTCTAATAATTTCAATATATCGCTTTCGGTTATGATCCTTTCCATTAGCCATTATGACAGAGCCGAAGCCATTTTAATTAACGCGCGCGAGCTGCCCCTATGTCAGAGTCTTGGGATAAGGTACCTACCCTGCGCTCTTTTTGGCTATATTATATTAATAATATAATAATAATAATAGCTGAATTCGCTATTATAATCCTCGTCAGAATGCATGTCTTGTCTACGGATAGTAAGGGTTGAGACCTTCTTTCGACCACAAGCCAAGTCGCCCGATGAGCGCTCGTAGCAACCGATGAAGCTGTATTGGGCATCTCTTCACTTCCGCAACATATTATGTTCAAAACTGAAAATATCAGACAACGCCAATCAACTTCTATGAAAGCTTTAAGGACATTCTCTACTTAGTTGACACGGACATATCCCGACTTTGTATATCAGTATGTCTGTTGTGTATAAATTTACTTTCTCTTTCTCTGTTATGGTAGGACTTGTGTTACCTACAGTTACCAGAGAAAAATCCAGAGAACTACCGCCTCTCGCTTACACGAGACCGGAGGTGTAAAGTAACAGCTGTGCTGTCGCGTTTCGTGCGGTGTATAAATAGCCGGTGGCCAATGGAGGTGGGAGGAGAAAAGAGGCAACGCATCAGTATAGCCTCTATGCGGATGTCTATGGGTGTCAGTAGTCATGAAAATGGCTCTGACTGTTCGTTTGAGTCCCTATACCATAAAAAATTGGTATTCTCGAATAAGCTCCAAAGCTCTTTTGAGCTTTTGCTATAAATACAAATAGCACTTCACTATCTTACGAATGTTAAGCGAATTGGCGATTCGAGCTATTTGCAAGCGAAAATCTAATGACAGTAAAACATTTTCAATTAAGCTAAAACATGTCCGTTCGGTTTAGGGCACTCAGGTTTTATTACAAGTCTAGACTACGGCCCAGGTGAATGCTGAACATCACTGAATTTAACTACACGCGTAAAATGCACGTATCTAACAAAAATTGAGTTTTAAGTCTCTCCTTGTTTCAGAAGATGTTTGCGGAACCCATGACGTGTGAACGTAATATTTATGGCTCCTGAAATGTTTTTAAATATAGCTCTATATAAATATAATATAAATATAAATATCTGTGGACTTTACACACTACGTTAGCCTAGCCCCGTACTAAGTACCGTAAGGACTTGTGTTACGGGTACTAGACAACGGAATATGTTGAGGTAATATGTTTTTATAAATTTAAGAAATCTTATAATTATATATATAAGATTTTTATTATAGAAATACATATAATACCCATATACCCATAGAATATAATATAATACCCATAGAAATACATACATATAGAACCCGCAACCCCAGGCTCAACATGCTCCACTTATCCGAGCCCTGTACCACTGCGCCAGCCTGGTTGACGACCAGTTGGTTGCGAACAGTTCGTGTATACATTTATTACAGTACTCTTGGTAGCCCGCACGTTGCTACATTATTTTCTTTTTCTTGTCGATAAACTTTTCGAGACAAATCCGTAAATGGTGCTAAAACATCGGTGGTCTCACTGAAGAGATTGCTCTCTAATAATCCGTGAATGACTAAGAAGTAAACAATAAAAGACTGATTGTTATATGTAGGTATACAGAAGAGGGCCGACGGGCAATCAGTGCCATTTGGCAACTACTTACGGTTATCGATATTATTAGGTAGGTATTATTATATTATTAATAAAAAAATGAGTAATTTGCTTAAATATAGATACAATTCAGTAATCAGATAATCTCCAATATATTTTACGATATTCAAGTGTGAGGTTATGCAGACATCTCTATTCCGTCTTTAATGGGCCATCGGAAAAAATCCGCACGAAACACGACAGCTCGCAAGCAAGAGATGCCCACCCGTATGTGCTAGCCCTGTTCGACTGCGATGCATTACTTAGTAACTGAAGTAAGTTACGGAAAAATTACTTACAACCAGCTTCCATTGGTCCAGGGCTCCTTACGCCTCCTCACGAGGCCCGCAGACAGGATCTGCACCAGCGCCGCCAGCAGCACCAGGCACAAGAACACCGACACTGACGCCATCACCGCCAGGAGCACCGACTCACATTGTCTTCGCAACGTCTTTCACCACTCTTCTAAACGAAGCTAATTTAAAAAATATCAATAAGTCCCTTGATATTGATATTTCAGAGATTACTTTCAGTTTTTAAGTTAAAAACGTAAAATCATGCTAAGCCTATAATTTAGTGTTACTAAGTCGAGTGAAATTCAATATTCTGTGTATAATAAGTAAAAAGATGTATAAATACCAAAATTGGAATAAGTAGTACATATTACTTTTCTGTTTCTATTGGTACCAATGTACGACGACCACCTACTTTGTAGGTTATGTATGTCATGTAGGGGTATATTCCTGTTACTAAAAAGTTTGTGTATGTTTGCCATTTTTCGCTTAAACACTGCAGAACAGATTTGGTTAAAACGAGTCACCGACGCAAATGACTATCGGGAATAACATAACAGTTCCCATGGTAGTAATGTCATGCATGTGAAACAGCGCGCTACGGCTATTATAAATCATGACGACAGTTAGACGAAACTTGCTGCAGATAGAAATTATAGTTTCTACTAATTACTAGTTACTTGTAATGGGTGTCCCAAAATTGACGCAAAATTGTAATTAAACAGAAAACACAGTTGTTAGCCTTTTTACGACTTTATTTTCATTGGATCGTAAAGTACATAGGTTAGATTTAGGGTAGTAGTTTATATAGGGTAGACATTATTTATGGAATAACACACCGGGCAATTAGCCTTCACGGCTCCGCATCATACGCACTCGTTTATCGAAAATTTTCATGAACATTTTGCATAAATGTGGCTGATTTTCGGTGATGCAGCCTTTAAACTCATACTTTAATGCACAGGTGGCTGTAGGCTTCTTTACATAGACCTGTGATTTTAAATAACCCCATAATAATATATCTAATGGTGTTATATCATGATCTACAGGCTCAATTCTTATTAGCGAAACGAGAAATTACGCGACGTGGAAAAATTTTTTTTTCTTAACTATTGTTCGATAATTGTTTCTTCTAAACTTTGTTCTATCCTAAAGCGACAGTGTGTGTGAGTAATTAGATATACTCATACTTATGCTGTGGTGTAGTGTACTGTGGTTTAGTGTAACCCTCCGTTTTACTAACCCTAAAGTGTCAGCTTTCAAATTATTAAATGTTTTTTTACTCCACAAATGGAGACAAATTCAAATTTGCGCTATTTTAGGACACCAGCTAGTTGCATTAATATAATATAGAAGACCTCGAGTTCGTTTTAAACT
The DNA here is from genome assembly GCA_001625245.1 of Calycopis cecrops. Classification (NCBI taxonomy): domain Eukaryota; kingdom Metazoa; phylum Arthropoda; class Insecta; order Lepidoptera; family Lycaenidae; genus Calycopis; species Calycopis cecrops. Next base: position 61,897 of record LUGF01025860.1, read on the forward strand.
TCAGCCCCCTTATTAATAAACATAGAATAACTCTATCCAAGGAATAACCTAGTAATAAACTGACATCTGTCAAATTCCTTAATAAAAAACACATAAAAAGTATGGAATTTGACAGATGTCAGTTTATTACTAGGTTATAACTTGGATATAGTTATTCCATGTTTATTAATAAGGGGGCTAAAGTATAGTTTTCTTCTAAGTATATTTTTATTGAGTGTGTCTATTATAAACTTTATTACAAACCTACTAAAATTAACCATCTAAAATAATGGTAGACGATGTCTATGATGATGATGACAATATTAATAGATAACAATGTTGAATTATTTATTACAAATAAAATTTTGCTTCCTTCATAAAAAAAATTCAAAGATAATTTATGCGCTCCAAAAGCTTTTTGAATCTCTAAATAATCTATTTAGATTACAATACAGTCAAAAACAAAGTTTCACTGCGATAGCGGTGAGTTGACTCAAAACTCAAAATTCACAAGTCACAATTTCTACTGTCAAAAGTTATTCGTCATAGTTTTTATAACTGAGAGCGCTTAAAAAGAACTATTCATATATTTCACGTTGTAAACTATTATTACTGGCAATACTTTAAACTTTCTTGACATAATTTCCGACCGCTTTTGAGATGGACCGTACGTGCGTCCAGAATGGCATTCCATATGAAACTGTTAAAGCTATTGTGTTCTACAGTGCTTTGGTCCAAACAGGCTTTTGGGTGTCTATCTTGCGTGTTTTCAGTTTCTATTTATCTAAGCTACAAGATACGCTTGCATAGAATAAAGGTTTAACATCAAATCAACTGTGCGTAATTAGGTTTTGTTTTCCTACTGTATAAAATTAAATACCTACTATATAAAACTGTATAAAATAATAAAATTTGGAACAGTATTATATAACATTATAATATGCCGTAGGCACCAAATTTGTATTACATCTAAAACATTACTTGTTTTCATTCACTTCTACTTGTCACCCGAACCCGAAAGCCTCAAGAAACATGTTCAAATCTTATTGTAGAAACTAGCGATCGATTCTCTGAAAGTAGCGGAAGTTAAAATATACTTTACGATATAATCTCGATCGACCACAAACAGCGTTAGAATGTAATGGAAGATCTTGATTTATATATTACACTATTGTACGTAATATAATAATTTGAATAGAAAGAAGAAAAAAAAATAATTTATGATAACTTAGTTTACGACTTAATTCTATGGTAACACACATAAAAGATAAGGAAAAAAAATCATGAATATTCTAAATATAAGGGAAAATTCATAACAGTGTAATATGGTTCCTAACAAGGAAACTACTCTGTAGGGTGACTATTGGCAGGCGTACATCACTTGCTCGAGGTCACGCGTTTTATACCTACGGCTCGGGCTATCTTCGAAGATATCGGCGACACAGGGCCGTCGCACGCTCGCGCGTTCACATATTGTGCACTGTACGATTTTCGCGTTTAGTAAAAAATGCCGAAACCAACTAACAATCGTGAAGTGCATGAGTGTAAAAGTAAAAAAAATCTACCTACCTATTTATTATTAGGTATACGTAATATATTTCCAAATACTTACTTTTTCAAATACTTATTCAAGTTTCTACCTGTTTATTAATATCGAGTAAAGAATGCTTACACATTACTTTTGTTGTACGGGAGCCCATGTTTGATATTTACTTAATTTTTATTTAATTATTATTTATTCTGTGAAAATTTCAGCGTTCTAACTATCACAGTTTATAAGATACAGTCTAGTGACAGACATACAGCGGAGGCTTAATAATAGGGTCCCATTTTTACTTTTTAGGTACGGAAACCTAAAACGTACATGTATTGTAAATAATATAAATATTATGTAGGTACCTACTACGTACTTAGGTACTTATTTTTTCTAGTACCTACCCGTTGCTTTTTTTATAGTACCTATAGGGGACAAACGATCAGCCAAAACCAAAAAGAAGTCCATTAAAATTCAAACTTTTTTATTATCTGTTATTTATCGGTTTTTATTTTTGCTATGGATTATTCCATCTAAAAACATATTTAGTTTCATACTGAATAATGTGTATACATCTATTAAACTAATTCACGAATAAAAATTATTAATATTTCACAATATTTGTTAAATATTACTAAAATCATGTTACTAACAACCCTTGCGCATTAGTTTTATGACGTGTTTGCACGTAAGCCATACAATCTGCATCTCTATGCAAGCGTAAATAAGGTGCATTTTTCTTCGCTGCGAACATGAGCGAGATTTTGTAGGTAATTATAGCGGTAGGTAGTGACACTTTTGTATGGGAGTGAAGTATCTGTTAGGTTTATTAATCTGTGCTATTGGTTGCACCAGGGACTCGAAAACACCTTTATAAATGTTACACTTTCATAAGGGTGCTCACATAGAGAAGCAGGTTACCGGCGCCGACAATTTCGGAGCAGAGTCGACGCAGGTCCGAGCAGGTTGACTCGTATAAAGGAAGCAGGTAAATCGGCCTGTAGTGACCATCATGTCGTGAACTTCATCGGACGACGACTTATTTGTTATGGAAAATAGATATTATTTACAAGTAGAACTAAATAGTAATTACGTAATAATATCAGTGTACTTAATATATTTTCTATAAAGTAATATTATTTAAAAAAAAATCGGGCATTTTTTCATGTTTTAAGTTTATTATTAATGGTGAAACAGCTCAATCGTGCCGGCCCAAGTGCTGCTACATGCATGCATGCATCGTGGCACTGCCAAGAATATTAACATTTATTTGAAAAAACAATGTTTAATGAACACAAGTCTTATACGAGTATGACACGAGATATATTGTCCTGTATTTTCAAAATGCAATGGACACCCTACGTACCGGTAAATGCTCGAGTCGGCGCTGGAAGTAGGCGCGAACTACCTGTAGGCGCCGAAAACCTGCTTCTTTATAAGTGAGCCCATAAGATAACATTGGAAACGTGTCGGCGCCGACTCTGCGCCGAAATTGTCGGCGCCGGGAACCTGCTTCTTTATAAAAGCACCCTAAGAGTACACATTCATTTCGTTACCATATTATTGCTGTAACCTTTATAACGTTATTGTTTTTACCAAATGAAACTGTTTCAACGGTTTTCTACGTAAGTATATGTATACACTGTACACACACAAGCACACGCAGGAACAAGCGCAATTGGTTGAGCCGGCCGAAGCTATGCCGATCTCGACCTTATTACCTGTTACCCTTAAAAACACCTATAAACAGATTTAAGTACGTAAAAACAGATTCAAAATGTTACTTTATTATATCTGTTACACATGTACACAAAAATTAAAAACAGTGTTCAAACACTCTATGCTATATATATAAAGTCACAGGGTTGATCCACAGTATTGATTTATTTTGTATGTAACCTGGTCTCTCACCAGTCTTTCCGAATGGATGTGGAATGATTTAGGTGAGTAAGGTAATCGTAAGAGCCCACCACTGGCTAAACCACCACAGCCGAAATCAACCGCCTCTGTTGAGGTTCCTCAGGTCTGTCTGAGACGGCATCTCCACGACTAGCCAGTTTCTGATTCATCTTTAATTATTGATCTCTGCTTGTCGTGTTCCGTCTACCATACACCGATGTCGATATCCTGCTCTCGAGTTCCGTTCAGTCATCTTGACCGCTGATCTCAATTTGGTGAGCTGGGCATAGCGCCTTCGCCGCACAGCCACACATAATGGAGCCATCACAAGTGTAACTTTCGAGCATGGAGCAGGTCTCGAGACAGCGAGAGGTCTGTCAGCCAGGTCGTGGCGCTGCACAATCCAAATGGGTAAAGGAAGATGCAACTGGTCAAGTCTATCAAGTGACTATTAATAATGCCATAGAACACCCACTCAGAAACATACAATATGCCATTCGCAAACGGATAACCTTAGGTTGATAAATAAATAAAATACATTTTCGCATCACATTTTATTACAGAAAGGACACGAACATTTGTGTTGAAATATTAACTCTGGAAACTCTTGAAATAGTTGTATTTTATCGCCACATGTAATATCCTGATGAACGAAGGAGATGTAGAGCGCGAAATTAGAATGCTTAGCTAGTGAACTTACCAAAAAACAGAACATCTAGTAAGCGAATGGAAGCGTGTTCGCTTGTATCTCGAAAACGGTGCATTGTAAAAAAAACCACGATATACACAGTAGTCAGAACTCAGAACAGCCGAGTGTAGAGGATAATCAAACTATTTCTTTAATTAACATTTTTAAAACAATGATTTAATTTAAATCTATTTCCACATCTTTATCTATTCTTATTTATAAAAATCAAGTGTCACTGTCTTTGTATTCACACTCTTTTACATATTATATGCCTACGGCTTTGCTAGATCATAAGAAATAAAGTATATTTTAACTCTTTACTGAAACACTTTTAAAATTAAGTGAGTAAAATCGCTGGAGGCTTCTAGTAGGCTTATAAAATTCCTGCCTTAAATTTTTTGTGCATATCCAGTAAGTTTGAGAATAGATAGCAAAGTTTAATTTTTATCATCAAAGGACAATGGGAAACTCTCATACAATTTTTGTTGACTATTTTTATAGCGTCTACAGGTGAAAAAAATGTTAAAATGTAGAGATTCTATTCTGAATTCAATTTGTCTTAACAACTTGTATTATACGAATAAAAGCGTTCAAAAATTCTAGTTTGAAGTTCGTAATACTTACCTAACAGAACTTAAAAACATCACGAAATTTTTTTTTAGACGAAAATAAACGGTAAAAAAAATAACTAGAACTAATGTAGACTAATTGCGTGTACTTAGCTAGACGGAGCAATGACAACACAAGAATATGAAGCGAAATTATATACTTACTATGGCGAAACACTTGTATGAGTGCAAGTGTTCAACTACTACTACTAACTACAACAACACAAAAAAAACTCTGATGGACATTTATACAGACGTGTCAACGTCAGAAAACATTCGGAGTGCGTTCCAAATTGCACTGCGAGTACTATTAAGTAGTATTAGTTTTGTCAAATAAATTCATGGAAATGTTTTTATTGAAAATAATGAATGAATGAATGAATGAATGAATGAATGAATTATTCTTTATTGTGTACACAAATATATAAGAAACAGACAAACTTATAAGGTACCTATGCTTAGATTATGTACACAAAAGGCGACCTTATTCCTTACGTAGCAATATCTTCCAGGTAACCTTTTGTCCAGGTGCAGAATTATAAAAAGTTTGGTAAAACCAAATGTGCATGCCTTAAGCACTCGTGTCATACGTATGTTATTTAAATTAGATACTCATGATAACATATACGTTTTTCACCAAAAATTGCTTTTTTTATTTTTAATTTTCAAATAGTTTTATGGTAAACTTGAATCTTAAAGAAAATAAGTTATTTTATATTTATTAGACATCATAATGTAAAAAAATAAAAACTGCTTCAGATAAAAGCGATTATTACCAATATAAATTACATAATTTTAGTCGAGAAACGTTGGTAAACATAAATTATTAAACGTTAGACTAATAAAATTGTGCTGGCAGCTTATATGAATGACGCAATTAAAACTTAACCATAAATAATGTCTCTTACCATAATGTTTTAAGTGCGCGAACGCGATTTATTCAATTATACACTCTAACGTTGTGAAAATAAAGTCTCAAGTGGCTTTACTCTCAGAGCTCACTGTTGACACATTTTTGACGTTTACTCTGTGTATTTGTATACAAGGCTGCCTAAGATGTAAATTTTTTAGTTTCAACAGTACACATTTGATTTTTTACAATAAAAGGAATAATAATTGAGTTATGGTTTTCTAATCAGTTCGTCACAATAGATTTACGGACCTATTGAAATAAAATTTAAATCGATTAGTTATGTTTTTCAAAAGTTATGGTGATTACAGAGAGAATGTTATATGTTTTTCATAGAATTTTTTCTGAAAAATTCATTTTTTTATCTAAATTGTGGGTTGGATTGCTGTTTATTGTTTAGAAAAATGACCATTGATGTTTTCTTTTATTGTGGTATGAAGGCCAACCTACTTTAAGCACTATATTATTATTTATTTAAAATAAAACTCTGACCGAACCCAGTTTTTGATTTTTAGGCGAGAGTAGAGCATACCTACGCTCGCGCTTAAGGCATGCAAAAACACTTTTTGAACGTCAACAATTATCACATGTACCATATGTATACGTTCGGAAAAAACTATAATAAAATACAATAATAAAAATATACTATATATGAGTCAATTGTTCTCTCAATAATTCAAATTGTGACTCAGATAACTATTATATTATATATTATATACTTACCATAAAAAAAAGATATGAAATTATTCTATTTACATCTGTATCGAATATTATGTTCTGTATGTACATTTATAAATGCTTAAAGATTCTAACAACAATTATTTTGCTCCCCTCCGTTAAAGGTGGGGAGTTGAGGACACCCGCTGTCCTCGGCCAGATAATAATAGCTTACCTATTAATCGCAATAAGTCCGGTTTGCCTTCTCCCATTAGTCTGGGAAAGA
>LUGF01025860.1:71884-94095 GCA_001625245.1 Calycopis cecrops
TTGACGATTTTGAAATAATCTGTACATAACTGTCACTCACACATTGTGCGAAAAATGAGACGTTTTCTTTGCGATGTTTAATTGACATGCTCCATCTAGACGTGTATATAATCAAAGGTCGTGCTTTTAGTCGCACTTGCAATGTGATTGTGACAAGAGCTGCGTAAAATTTGTTTAAGATGCCGAGTTGCGCTATTATTATTTGTAAAAATCAAAGCCAGACATCAAGTATTAAGCAAGGAGGCATTTTTTTTCATAGGTAAGTCGAAAAACTTAGCCTAAGATATTTTTTTTTCGAAAAATGTATTTTATATTACGTAATTACCGATTAAAACAACAATATTGCAAACAAATAGAAAAAATATACATTGTCTGTAAAGTACGCAAGCAATCCACGCAACGCCATAGATAGCGCGTAGTGTATTGTATAGATACGATACTTTCACGAGTAGACGCATCGCATGGTTTGGACTTTGTTTTTGGAAAGTCCTTGGCAACGAATAAGAGATGTGACTTATTCGATAAAAAATTCTATAAATTGTCTGCCTATGTACAAAATAAGCCAAGATCACCTCGAGATGCTATTTGGGAATATTAGATCTCATGACGGATGCAACAACAATCCCACAGCCCGTCAATTCAAAGCAGCATACAAAAAGCTTCTGGTTCATGTAGAATTAAAGTCTCTCGATAATGGTAATTGCACGGCCCTGGAAAATATCACTATACTCAATTGCACAACTTCGTCTATAGTACGTATAAATAAAACGGCTAATAATGGTTTAGTGGAAGGTGAAATAATCTCTGAAACAAATGACGATGAAGACATAAGTTTATTTTTCCAAAATATTTCAGTATTTAATAACCAGACAAATAGCCATATTGCTTGTTACATTGCTCATATTTTGATGAAAAAAATGTATTATATTAGGTACATATTTGTATTGGAGCGCTATTTAAGTAATGAAATAAATGCTGACCATAGATTTATTTTAGCAAAAGATAAGGGTGGACTATTATACTCGTCGAAAGATTTAATACAAATTTGCAAAACTTCAGGAGCGGTCATCAAGATTTACACTGATAGTCTCCGACAAATTAACAAAAATATGTTGACATCAAAAATCTTACGCAATTTTGTCGGGTCTCAATTATTCAGCAATATTTGTTATCATGAGATTGGATTATATCCTACAGCTAGCCATGTAACAGATTTAACTAAAGATATTATAGAAAAATATATGAATGTAAGAGTGCTCTTTATTTTGAAAAATTCTAATTTATGTACAAGAAAGCAAACGGGTGTTACTTAATAAATACATTTTATTTCGGGAACAATAATTTAATAAATAGCGCTTAAAATATTTAGAATACTTATTGTATGTAAATATATACAATTATATACAGTTAAATCTTTTTTTTACCTGTGTTACCTTTTTATCTACTAACATTTATATCTCGTGTTAAAGATTTCTATCGATATCAATAGTCGACTGCAACCCTAGTTATGTATGTGTTGTTTTTATATGTATCAAGCATTTGTCAAATGCACGTCATTTATAGAAATTGCTCTAGTATGTGAACCAATAGTAACTTACGGTTCTAAGTGATTTCTGCATAATGTGTGCGAAATGCACGTACGTATTGGATTGCGTTAGTAATAAAATAAAGAGTGGGGAGACAAACGGCGACACTGGTTTTCATACAATTCAAGCATGATTTCCTTTCCAATCTCTTTTATCTATTCCGTGGTTCCAATAATTGAAATATATGACGGTTCCAGACTACGATTTTGTTGCGAGGCCAGAGCTTGTAAATAAAAATAAATAAAATAAAAAAGCTTGTATGACATAGTAAATGGCACTGTGATTAATCCTGGAAATGTCACCGACCGTACTTGATGGGAAGCTCAGGACGCAAAAAAATATATTTCTGTGTTATAAAAAACGTATTATGAAATAGTTAACTCATACTTAATATAAAAAAATATTCCATTTTATTTATAATAAAATCGAAAATTTAGAAAAGGCATAATGTAGGCAAGGACGTTAAAAAAGTAGGCTTTCAAGTTAAAAAGTATGTGTCAATTGTAAAAGAATAATTGTATAAGTAGCACAGAAACTTATAATTTTGGGAATGAGGCTAGCGTCTAACGGAATGAACGACATTACTTTATATTTTAGAGGACGAGCTTCTATGTAGGCAACGAGTTCCTCATTTTCGTCTCGATGTCCACCTGCAAAACATATTTAATAATAATCTTGGTTTGTTTTGTTGGCTCAGCGTGCTATGGAGAGAGCTGTACTAGAGGTTTCTCTGCGAAATATGGTCCGCAGTTCCGAGATCCGTATGAGAACCTGGATAACCGACATAGCTCTGAGAGTCAGCTAAAGTGGCAATAGGTATGCCCTATTGGTCGCAGAACCGACAACCGCTGGGGAAGAGTAGTGATCCCGCGCTAGAAAGCCCAATGAGTCCAACATTGGGCTTTCTAGCGTCCTCTCACCTGCCGCCCACGCGTCTTGTGAGAGGCCCACATGCTTGCATCCAGCGGCAATTTGAGACAGTGGTCTATGGTGCTCTCTGAGGGAGGACTTTGTTCAGCAGTAGATGACTTTTTGCTGCTAATGATAGTAATAATGATGTTGACAAAACAGTAAAAAAAGAAAAAAACAGTAATAAAAACAGTAAAAAAAATAAAAAAAAAACAGTAAAAAAATCTCAAAATGGAATGATAATGTAAAATCGTGTAAAAGTAAAGAATCGTTTGTAATATTATACCTAGACCATTGTGACGTACAGAAAACAAGATATCTAGGTATTATTTCTCTGGCGTCCTGCGCGACAGCTTCACCCGCCAGAGCAGGCGCGCACGTCATCACCAGGGGCAACAGAGCTAGAACTCTGAACATTAACCAGGAAATATTCTGCAATATTAGATATATGTAATTAAAAATATTTTGGACGTGGAGTCAGCATTGTAGAATCGATCCCACGCGGCGTATCTCTCGTACATCTCGCTCACTGGATACCGCCTTAAAAGTGATGGCTTTGGCATCGCGTTTCGTGCTGTATGTGAGGAGCCGGTGGCTTTTTTTATAATGTTATTAATAAATAAAACTTTATTGCACGCAAAAATATAAATTTTACACAAATTAAAAATCATTATTTTTAGGACTGTACAATTTGGCGACATTATCGCTTTAAAGGAATATCTTCCAGGCAACTATCGTTACGATAAAATGTAGGTATTACTTGAAGATAATGAGGAGCTTAATAACTTGCCCCTCAACGGATCTCCACCTTGTCGCATTGAGGGGGCTTAGTTACCGTGTCTAGAACCACCACGGTGAGATGAGATGAGCCAAGAGGGGATGCTCCGAATGGGCTTCCCCACGGGCCCGCTCTGGATGCGTCCATGGAAGATGGATCGCGGGAGGAGAGGTGTCTTGGTGTTGCCGTGCACACTGTCTCCCGCGACCGAACGGGGGCCAGCGTCTGATGAGCTGACGGTGGGGCCGCAGAGGAAGAGGAGATGCGGTGTGTCGTTGCCGTCCTCCCTGTTCTCTGCGGCCGTTTGATGGTTGGCCCTGGGTGGTGGTCGCCCTGTGAATGGGACTAGCCAGTCGGAGGTCCTCCACCCATCCCTCTGAATTAGCAGACTGTGGCTTGGATTGGGAGCACCGGCGTGGCGTGCTCCGTTGGAGCATTTTGACCACGAGTCAGGATGGGAACCTGATCCCATTGCATAGCTTCAACGATATGGAGTAGTTTTTCACCTGAGGCCAGCCTGTCGCTGAACGGACTCTGTTGCTTGTAGATCCGGCGCCCTCCAATTATAGCGGTTAAAGGCATCCGCAGGGGATTAGTCGGTAGGGGCAACCTAGTTGCCGAGCCCTACACTGTATCCGTATGAGCCGCTTCTGGGTATCGTATGTAAAGGTATTCCCCTGCGTTACCAAAATAAAGGGGCTCATTCCGTGTTAGGTTTATTGGTTGTGTAACCAGACGCTCATCGATCGGGTAATACAACTTCTACAAAGAAGTAAACCCAACATTTAGTGAATTTTTTTCATATTATAATATGTAGATATATTGTAAAAATGACTTTTATTAATTAGGTACATACACCTTTATTTTAATCTCACATTATAATATAAGTTATTATACTTATATCATAATTATATACATCTAAAGATTTAAAAATACTGAAAAAATGTTAAACATATCGTTTCGTCCATATCTGGACTATATTAACGAGTATTTAGTAGTAGATGTGGGTGTGCCACATTATCTGTGTTACAGTTACAACTAGATTACGAAATACGAGGGTAGTCCTTTTTCACCGTATAAATAATAAATATTATAAAATATTGTACAGCAGTATTTTCAGCGTTTTCTCTAACTTCTATAATTTGTTCATTAATTTGTCGTAATCTTTCTCACTTTTACGTTTAGTTTTTCATAACTTTACCATTTCTCTCTACCTTTATGAGATTTGAAATATAAGGTGTACCTGAATTTTTTAACAACTTATTTTTATTGATTTGCCATGAGCTTTCATCTCTTTTCGATCTATGCCTACACTGTGATGCTGTTGGCGGTTCAATTTTATAAATTTGTTTTATTAATAAATACAGTACATTCTGAAGCATTAAAGCCTACATGTAAACAATTTGTGTTACTTCCAGACAATGTCGAAGTAGATGTTTGTACTAAGAATTGCTTATTATTACTTATTATAAGGTACTAATTCATTATTTTCAGGAGATACTGAATCCAGTAGTTTTGGTAAAACGGTCTCAACCCTTTTTCCCCATATATCAAGCATTAAACAATAAAAATGAAAGTAAAGTAAATAGTTGAAGTTGACGCAACAAACATAAAGATTTCAAAATTTAAATTATGATTGAATAAGTAATGTGTATTTCCTTTGGTCTGTAATAGTTTTTGAGATTATTATATAATTAAAAGTTGACATTAGATATAGAATCAACAGTGTTTTTAAGAATGATTATAGAATTCATTTGAACTAATTATAATTACGTCTAAAAAGATTTCAAACTCTGGCTATAGAATGTACGCATCAATATTTACATACTAGATTATCAATAAAAGTTTCGCAGAAGAAGTAAGCAACTAAACTTGCACAACGACATTTGCTCATTAATTCCCTAAAACAAAGGAGCAAATATAGTTATAGCGAAGATATTTTAAATATTTTCGTTAAAGATTTGCGTATTTATAAATATGCCATTCTTATTATGGAAAAACTGTATTTTTTTAAGTGCAAATGTATAAACATCGTTCTTACGATAGAAATATGTTTATTTTAATGTTGCAAAATTTTACATATTTACGTTTATATCCAAAATTTTTTGAGATAAATTTATGAAAAAAATTGACAATATGTATTAGCTTTTTCTTGATTTTACGTACGTACGTAATAATATATATATATATAATAATATACGTAATAAAAAAAAATCACACAAGTGCACTTGCAGCTTTATTCCAGGGGTGGTGCGACATATGAGATTGCCTCTAATGATGTCCAATTCGTAAAAATATCAAATTTCGCTTAGCAATAAAAAAAAATAAAACCGCAGATTTTTTTTTAAGAATAGGGGAATAAACGAGCAGTTGGATCACTTTGATGACTACCGAGGCCCATAAATATGTATATCAGGTTATACAAGGCGCACATTAAATGTTTTGCACATCTAGCTAATCGGAGCTATTTGAATTTCGAATGTTATATATTTTTAAACATTACAACCTTCTAAGTAATAAAAAAAAACAATTGGCGGGAAATCATTTGTCTATAATTGTTTTTATCACACATCAAAGTTCTACGTACGCAACGAAAATGGAATTATGACGAAATGATTTTAGAGCGATGATTTTTTATGATTTTCAAAGTTCTCTCCCTTCGCAAGACTGTGCCGCTCGTCTTCAAAATGCTTTTGGGAGAGAAGCACCTTGTTTGAGCACCGTGTGACGATGGTATGCTGAATTTGAGAGAGGTCGGGTTTCTTTACACGACGAATTTTGTGGCGGCCTTCAACTGCCGTCAACGAAAATAATGTGGCTACTGTTAAGCGGCTAATTGAAGAAAACCCGCGGAATACCTATGAGACAATTCGAGGACTATTGTGGGTTTGATATGAGTCAAATTCAGAAAGTTTTACACAAAGAATTGAAAGTTCGGAAACTTTGTTGTCGTTGGATGCCTCATGAACTGACAGCGGAGTAGAAGCGGGCTCGCGTGGAATGGTGCTCACAGATACTACTGAAGTACGACCACGGACATTGTAATGCTGTTAATGACATTGTCACAGGAGACGAAACTTGAATTTATTGTTTTGAACCCGAAAAAAAACTTGCAATCTTGTGAATGTGTGTTTGAAAATTAGAACAGGCCAACAAAAGTAAGGCAGACGAGAAACGTTGGTAAAAAAATGATCGATGATTTTTTTTCTCAGCTACGGGTCCCATTTGTTAAATTTCACTTGCAAATCAAAAGAGTGTTAATGCCATGTGGTATTCTACCATTTGTTTTCCCAGGGTGTTAGAAAAAGTTCACGAAAGACGATCCAAAAGCCGCGTTCTCCTACATCATGACAATGCTTCTTCACACACGGCCAACAAAACAAAGTCATTTTTAGCCTCCTAAAAAATTACAATTCGTCACCCATCCTGAGCATAGCCCCGACCTAGCACCCTGTGATTTCTGTATTTTCCCCAAAATCAAAGATTTGATGAGAGGTTTCACTTTTACCAACTCCGAAGAAGCAGTGATAGCGTCCAATCAACACGTAGAAAACATGCCTTCAGATCTGTGGTCCTCCTGTTTCAAAAATGGTTCGATTACGTGAAAAAATGTTTAAAATGTAAAGGAGAGTATTTTGAAAAGCAATAAACATAAAATTTTGGTTGTAACATGTTGTTTTTTTAAGTTACGCAAAACTTATAGTGTGACCTACGTACAGATGCGTTGCCCTCTTTCCTTCTTCCCCTTCCCCTTTCACGAGTTTCTGGAAACGCATACACCACACGAAACGCAGCTGTCAAATTAAATCATTACCGTGTGAGCGAGAGGTACTTCCCCTGTCGTGCTTGCCTAATTCAGCTGCAATGCAGCATGGTAGTATCGATGACGAAGTTTTGTTTGTCTCAAGGTAAGGTTAAGATTTAGACGTTTGGGCGTTTAGATTGATAATAGTATCATAATTAGGGGATAAGTGTATATTTGGTATTGAGCACACTAACATGGTGGTGTGTGCCTAGCTACTGTACTTGCTTGCCCCATCAGTTTTCTTGCCAGTTCTTTTTGGTCTGGGCTAGGGTTTGAGCTGGTGGTAAAGATTGAGTTATATTGAAGTAAAGATCAGTTGCTTAATCAAGGCATTTTTCTAACCTTTTAAACCCACAGATACCTAAAGCCTGACAACGTACACATACCGCCCACATATATAAGAATCCAACATGAAATATACCTAGATAGTAATATACAACATATATCAAATATCAGAATCAGTTAGTTGTGTTAGTGTATATATAATATATTAGTAATCAGAGATGGACATATATTTATTTATTACCAATTATATGTCTATCTACACTCATTTCACATCATTTTTATATTGCTTAAGCTCTAGATCACCTTACTCTCTTTCGCACCCCTTTTCCATCACATATATCACATGCGTATCTCTTACCATGTCTGCCTGTACTACATCTGATATGGTATCATATATAACAGCTATTATTTGGAGTATCTCGACACAAAATGCAACGATGAACTGCAACAAAATAGGAGAAAATAGAGAATTATAAAAGTAATAATTTTGAAACTAATATGCCGGAGCATTAATGACCATACTTACTAGGCGATCAAAACAATTTTTTATATATTCAAGAATATCTACTAAATTCTTGTAACAATTTAGAAAATAATATTCTGCAACGTTCGTTCTTCTTTTCAAATGAGATTTTATAGCCTGTTTCAAATTATTGAGCCTCGAATGAATAGTACAGATAACAAAAGAATAGGTTATTAGAATTAAGCGTGTTCTTGTCGAGGTAAAACAAATAAGTAATGAGAACCAGATATATTTTTTTAAATGATTGCCGATCAAAGTTGCCACTATCAAATCAGAAAATACTGTTAGGATGGAGACAAAAATCAATATTTTTTCAATGCGTCTATTGTTTGTATTTCTTGACATATAATCAAACTGATTTAAATTATTCATAAACGAAAACAGCGTATTTTTCTCTTGTGTAAATATTAGTAGTAGGTAGAACATAAATTAGAAATGCAAAAGGGTAAGATAGAAGTAAAACAATATAAGCGTCATATTTCGGAACTAACACGAAACATGTGGCGCATATGGCTAAAGCGACCATAACTGTTATATATTCAAAGAACATTTTTTCCAATTAGACTGAGTGTTTGCGAAACCAAAATCTAAACAGAACAAGATATGAATAGCTAGAAAAAACGATTTCATTATGTAACTTATATAGTTATTGATTTGTTTAATGAGAATATTTTAAAATTTATATTAATGTCTTTATGGTTTTAAAACAATGTTGATGTTTCTGGTAGCAATGTTTCGAATTTACTGCTAAGCTACTGATGTGTTTAAACTTTACAATGACTGTACTGATACCAAATAATTATACACGTGTACGTAGCTAACCAGTAATTTTTTGCTCTTTTTATATTACAATGTGTTGAACGAAATATAACGTATCATTATAGACAATCTAATAGAAGAGAAAAATATTATGACGTAATTTTTACAAAAAAAGAAATAAAAATATCATGGGGAGAATATACGTGTAACGCTCAGTTCAATGAGTTTAAAAATATTGAGTATACTTTTTATTCAACATCCTTCTGGTTATGGGTCGAGAGTCGTAATTAGAACAGATAAAAGTATACGCAAGAAGTCATCACTGACAATTATAGACGAACTCACACCCTGAGGGTAACCAACGAATCTCCGCGAGGGACCTTAGCCGAGACTAGCTAGTGTTAGTGCATCTAATAACGCTGTCTACTTGACTGTCTGCCGTCACGCATCTCACTCCTACTAAATATTCGTCATATTGGTAAGAGTGAGGTAGCAGATTCAAAAAGATCGAATGCACGACGACATTTAAACGTGAACGTATTGTTACAATTAAAGTATGTCCCATTTTTTTTCATCATGTCACATTAATGAGATGGCCTGTGAAGGAAGGAGGAGAAGGGTCACGGTCACGTCCGTATAGTTTCAATGCGGATGATAATGGGCGTCGGTCGGTCATCATGAAAACGGCTCCAATTGCTCGCTTGCTCCTTTATTCCTTTATGCTATAAAAAATGCACTAGACCGAACTATGACATTGTTTACAGGGAAAGTAAATTAAATAAATTTTCGAAGCTTTAAATTACATAGTTATGGAAACTGGTGTGTAAGTAAGCCCATGGAGGTGGGAGGGAAAAGGAGGGAAGCGCATCTTTGTAGCCTCTATGCAGATGTATATGAGCGTCGGTAGTCATGAAAATGGCCCCGACTGCTCGTTTGCCCTCTTATACAATAAAAAAAACGGAACCTACCCTAGAATCAAGAAAAAATATGATTCATACATAGTTTAACCCCAATTATTGTAATTGCCATACTAGAAAAACCGGCTAAGTGCGAGTCGGACTCGCACACCGAGGGTTCCGTACCAACAAAAGATACCTATGAACGACAAAGTTGTATATTTTGCGTTATTTGAAAGTGTAGGTATTATTTCTTAAAAACTAATAGTAATTTCTCCCTCAAACCAATTTTCGTTAAAAGTGTAAGTAAAGTAAAGTAAACCGCTTAAAAATTATGAACCGCTAATTAGAAAATAAGCCCTCCCCCTTATATTGTAATTACTCCATACATAAAACTGAATCTAAAAAAAAAAATTTTTCATCCAACCTGTAAGTGGTGGTTAGGCGGCTCCTTAAAAATGTTCACTAAGTTTACTAAAACTATTTCTCGTCAAAATCAACTGTTTCATAGATAGTGCCCTCCCCCCTCTAACTTTTAGAATAAGAGAGTGAAAAATCTAAAAAATATGTATGCTGTAGATCTCAATGGAAACTTTGAACTAAAATTGGTTTGAGCGAGATTATTAGTACTTATTTGAGAAATAATACATTTTCATGAAACGCAAATACAACTTTTTCGTTTATACAAACGCTATGAAAAACCAAGTTGTTGTACCTTTCGATGGCACGGAACCCTCGGTGAGCGAGTCCGATTTGCACTTACCTAACCGTTTTTTTTTAAACTTGTTTATTTTTATTCAAAATTCGAATATCGATTTGCAGAATACGTCAACCTACAAAGTTTCAACTACTTAGGTTTAATAGCTTCGGAAAAAAAATACTGTGTCAAACGGACGGACGGACAGACATACAGACAGACAGACAGACAGACGAACATGACGAACATGAAGACATGACAAATCTCTATGGGTTCCGTTTTTTGCCATTTGGCTACGGAACTCTAAACATCCTGGCAATATACTAGGTACAGACTTGAAACAAGAAATAAAAAAGGCTACCTTAGGAGCCAACTTCAAGGTAAATAATAAACGATTATAATTAATACAATCCAACTAATGTTATAAACTAGCTTCCGCCCGCGGCTTCGCCCGCGTGGACTTCGGACTTCAAAAATGGTGTTGTTATTATTATACATAATCTAATATTATACTGAAATATATATCATATTAAATATATACGTATTGTATGAAACAATAAACCGCTTTGGTTGGTTGGGTTGAATACAACTCGATAGCATTAAAACTTTTCAAGTACGTAATTGCTCTCAACGAGATAAGCTTCTCAGTGTTTTGTGTATTTGATACTGCGGGTAAGCAGCGGAAGCAGTGACATTTTTAATTGTCTGTGTATTATAATTAAGGATATTACATTGCTCAATGACCTTGGAGAATCTGTCACTGAGAAAGTAATTATTTTTTAGCGCCACCTATTAACATATTATGTACGTCTCATAACATCTTTCATATTGAAAAGAACCAAAGATTAAACAAGTGTCAGATGTGTCGCAATATTTTAGTTGTATTTACCTATTTTATTCATTTTATTTTATTAACACTTATTTAGCATATGTTACTTTGATATTGAAAAGAATTAGGATGACCTTGTGATTTTAGCAAGGTCAGTAGAGCTTTGCTGCATTGCAGCCGAAACGGGGCGGAACCACTAGAGATTTCCTTTGCTCAGGTGATACTGGCGTGCAAACTATACGCGGACGTCGCTAAAATGGCAATGGCAATGGCACGCATGGCGTTGTACGGGTAACCAATCTGAGTAGACAAGCTAGCTACGAAGACCACAACAAGTGGTGACAAACCACATAGCTTGGGCCTACCTTACTGTTGTTTGGGCGGCGGCATGCTTACTGGCAGGCACCCCTCCATGGGTAATGAACGCCAAGGTCCAGGCAAAGTTATACTGCTGGGAGAGGCAGCGTTGACAGGGTCAAGGAGAGATGGAAAATCGGGCTGGAAAACTCCCCAAACGGCGTAAAAACCATTGGGGTGCCAACTACCGTACAGGATAATGTAGATAATGACTGAACACGGGTGCTTCGGTTATTACGTGCAGAAAATAGGACAGGAGACAGCTCTGGTCCGCCATTAGTATGGGGAGCCGGATGACACGGCTCAACATACTCTGTCAGACTGTACTAAATGGACCACTACGAGGGTGGCCCTAGCGGTAGAACTTGGCGACCATAGTCGCTGCACAACATCGTCAGTAAGATTCTCGGCAGCGAGAGATGTTGAGATGCTTTCTTCTCCTTCTGCGCAACCATAATTCAGCAGAAAAAGTCTCCGAGAGAGAGTAAGAGTGGCGAGCTGATGCACTCCCCATCGGCGAGCACGAACAGGCAGGCGTCGGACACGATAGGCCCGTCAACTACACTGAAGGTGCCGTAAGGCAAAGCCGGGGGGCCTAGTGGTAGAATGCTCTCGATCCCTTAGCGCCCCAATAACAGCGAGATGGACGAGCCGCAGGGATTTAGTGGGTGAACCGGCAATCGGCCAGGAGCCCCACACTTCTCGGGGCTCACTCCACGAGGGCTGGTGCGTAACGTATTCCTCTGCTTAAAAAAAGTGATACCGACGCGGCGTAGTAAGTCATGCTATTCCCCCCGAAGATGCTGCAACCTTGTCGTGGTAGGCGACTTGCGTGCCTTTGTGGTCTCCAAGGCTATCCCGAACAGGGCTACCCCTACGGGATAGTTTTGGGTTGTAGGGGCCAGAGTAAAAGCAGCTCGACTCGGGGTCCTCCACCCGTCCCCTGATTCAGCAGAGGGCGGCGTGGACAGAAATGAGTGACGGGACCCCTATAAGGTGGCATTGCACTGTTTCACGTCGTAGCAGGGGTTGTTCAGAGGTAGCTGGACAGACACCAAGTTGAAGTCTGGTCTCTTCGCCGAGGCCAGCCAGTCGCTAGAGGGATCCTATTGATTGCAGATCCGAGACCCTCCAATTATTGCGGCTGAAGGCAACCGCAGGGCTTTAGTAAGTGTCGAGTCTGAAATACGTCTAGGGACCACCCGGGCTCCGGGTACCATACGTAAATGTATTCACCTGCAAAAATAAAAAAATCCAAGCAGTTTGTGGGTTGCCCATTGCCGGATGGTCTAACCATTTGGTTAGTGTTATCATATTTGCTGATTCTCTAGGCCTGTCTACGTCAATAGATGTTAGAAGTCACTGTTTATAATGTGATCTGCTGCTTATTTGTCTTCGCATTTCGATCAGGATTGGAGATAAAAGTGGACTCGTTGCACGAGCGATAGCTGGGCAAGGCTCGTTTACATGCTGACAGGTACTACTATATGATTTTAATGTGCCTCTGATGATGATCAGGTAGGCGCCTATAGCTTCTCGGAAATAAAAATTGTTAGGATGCTTTGATTTTCAACATTCCTCTAAGTTTAAGGTAGAGGTTTTAAATAATTAAACATTATTAAATCGATACATTTTGGGTAATCTCTACATAGTATAAAACAAAGTCGATTTCCTCCGTCTGGGTGTCTGTATGCTTAGATCTTTAAAATGACGTAACCGATTTTAATGGGTTTTTTTTAATAGGTAGAGTGATTCAAGAGGAATGTTTGTATCTATAATATTTTTGCAGTTCAAAATCCACCTTGGGGAAAGCTGCGGGCGGAAGCTAGTAATTAATATTTTATTATTTTAAATCTAAATGTGTGTAATGTGAGCAGGTTGGTTTGTCAATTAGCGGGACTGATGGACACTGTAAGATGGCCTGGACACTTTTTGCGCCGGTATTTTCTTCAGGCTGATCTAGTTTATAGCTAGCTCTTGCTTGTTATTATTGCCTGTAAAATATATGGCGGATTTTTAATTTCCATACCACAATTGTAATAATTAGCTTTACACGAAAGACTGCCCCAATCTCTGTAGTATACCAGCTAGGAGGACACAGTATACCACGCGTATCTACAATTAGGGATTTAGGTACAAAAATGTCCGAAGACCTGACATTCCGTGCTCATATTCGAGAAATTACATCAAAGCTTACAGAACTTTAGGCTTTGTACTTCGACAGGCACAACATTTTAAATCCGTCTTTCTTATAAAGCTGCTACACAATGCGTATGTAAGAACTAAACTTGAGAGTAATAGTATCATTTGGTCTCCATTCGAACTAAAGTATAGTCAATTGATAGAAAAAATACAAAAAAAGTTTACTCGTTGGCTGTATACAAAATCCTATGGGTATCCAGTGGGTTACCCCACTATATACCCAAGCCTGTTCCTCCAAGGCATGGTAGGGTACGACAGACTGGAAGTAAGACGCGACATTGCCCTTCTTTACTATTTGGTAAACTTGTTCCAAGGCGAGGGATGTAACCCAACACTATTAGAGAGTGTGGGCTTGCATGTGACTTTTTTCATTACCGTGTTATACAGCGTGAAATTTTAGTCGTCATCGAAAAGAAAATTTCGAGTCCTATATCAATAACAGAACCTATGTATAATATTAATTTATTAAAATAACTATATTTTTTTATTAAAGTCGATAGTTCTTTCGCTAGCGTTTCAAAACGTGAGAACTCATAGTAATGGCAATAAATCGGAGTAAGACAGAGAGTGCTATATTTTTTACTATAGACGCGCGACTTAGCCAATCATAGCATTGGACTCTGAGCCCCCCACCCCCGCGCCCGCGCCGGCGGTCAGTCAGTCTCGCAGGCTTGACTAGTCGCCACGCGTCAGCTTTTGTGATGTGATTGTACATACTTTGTGTTTATTTCGTGAAAATGAGTCGTCATTATGAATACACAAACGAGGACGTGGCATAGGTTTGTCCTAGGAACCCGGACATAATACCCTCGAGTTTTTGTTGTGGTTTGAGAATCTTGATGAAACTACGGAGTGCGAGTGCGTCAGAGTAGTGAAATCATTTGATAAATTAAAAAGTGATAGTAGTAGATGTACATTGAAAAATTTAAAAACAATAGCTTAAAACGTGTATTGAACGGAGAACAAGTGAACAGAGAAGTTCATTCATAATCCGTAAGTAAGTTAATTATTTCTTAGATAGATCCGACTTTTAAATATGCCTGAAATACATAAAATTCTGTTATCTCTATCTGATTATCTCTTATGATAAGAATAATCATGTTTAATAGTATAAAGTACCTACGAAAGAAAAACAGAAACATTCTAGTATTTACGATCGTCACGCGCCGCCTGCCGGCAGGTAGACGAACTTGTTACGTAACAGCTGATCATTCATACACGTTTGAAGAATAGTAGGTAATAGGTACCTACTATTACCAACTCGAAGGAATATAAATTATATATTAAAATTGAAACTTTTTTATATTTTACATTACAATTGATTTACCCGTTTTTATTGGTGCTATAAGTTATTCCAAATTCATATGCTTCGGCTCGAGAACCATTATAATTTCACGTTGTAGAACGGCAGGACAAGCGCCTCTGGCTCGTGCACTACGCTTGATTAACGATTTCATACAGATAACAATTTAGATGTATTTAATACTCCACCAATTCAATTAATAAAAATTGTTAAACCTATGTTAGAAAATAAGTAGTAAATAATTAGTAGATAAGTAATGTTATATGTATAAATTGTTTTTGTTTTGTAATTGTGAGTTGAGCTGTAGCCTGTGGAGACGCATTAGGCAAATACTGTAATGTCCCCTCCGGCATGTACCTACAATAAATAAATAAATAAATAAATGAATAAATAAATAAATATTATTTTTTGGTAACGCAGTGGGGATACCTTTACGTACGCTACCCAGGAGCCCGGGTGGCTCAACCGAGTACAGTGTCGGGCTCGGCAACTCAACAGAGGGACGGGTGGAGGACCTCGGACATCCAAAATTTGTGCATAAATGGCTATAACTTTTTATTGCGTTCAAAGCATCAAGAAGTAACAAACCTCCGTATTGACACTTTCAGCTTAATCCCTACACGCATTTTCAAGAACAAGGTCTTGACAGACGTACAGACAGACGGACAACAAAGTGATACTATAAGGGTTCCGTTTTTTCTCTTTGAGATACAGAACCCTAAAAATGATGATGTTTCTAGCATCAGTATTTGGAATTCACTGCCACGCTATTGATATTGTGTTCATCTAGTGTTTAAACTTTACAATGACTGTACTGATACCAAATAATAAATTATACATGTGTACGAAGCAAACCAGTAATTTTTTGCTTTTTTATATTACAATGTGTTGAACCTAATATAACGTATCATTACATATTATACAATGTAATAGACGAGACAAAAATATGATGACGTAGTTTTTTGTTCTCCCTCTAAAAAAATATATGTCATGGGGACAATGTACGTGTAAAGCTAGTCTCAGTCAATTTAAATAAATAAATCCGTTATACAGATGCGCTGCCATTCCTGGTCCTCCCATCTTCATGGGCCACCGATTACTTACACACCGTACGAAACGCGACAACACAGCTTTACGCGCGCCGCGCCGGTCTCGTGTAAGCGAGAGGTACCTCCCCGTTCGTGCCGGCCCAATCCATCTGCAAACAAACATGCACTGTAGCACTACCTCTTACTAAATAGGGTTAATATTTTATTATAATTATTAATAGTAAACCGCGGGGCGCAGCTAGTTCCATATAAGGTTTAACCGATTAGAACTAGGTGTGGGCATTTTGTCTAGGCTAAATCTAGAATTTCGTATGAAACTAGGTCCAGCCAAACCTTAGTGGCTAATACCCGGTCTAGTCCATATTATGCCAACTACAACTAGATTCAACCAAAACCTGGTGGCCGCTAAAGTAACTGCGACCAAAATTCCACATTCACTGATAGTTCTTACCTGTGTTGGGGAAATAGACAGAGAAGCTTTCAGCTTTTATAAAATGCCGAAACTCTGGCGCTCGTGGGCTCTTGAGATGTTACTATCAGGACAGTCACATCAACGAACGGCCGGGTAAATAAATAAAACACATTTTGGTGTCACATTTTATTGAAGAGAGGATACAAACATTTGTGTTAACTCTGAAAACCAATGTGTATTTCTAGAATAAGAATCTTAAATATAGAATTTCTTTTATTTATAAAACATATTAAATGTATTCCGTTGTCAAGTATAACACAAGTGCTTACGATACTTAGCACGGGGCTAGGCTAACGTGGTGTGAAAAGTCAACAGACATTTATCTATTTTTTTATTTATTATCTCTACATGTACTAGCCAAGTAACCGAAAGAAATGTTGAGTGCGAGAGCAGCCCGCTTGGTGAACATACTAAAATAACGGGCTTACGTAAACGTCAGGTGGGCGAGGCGAAGAGTGTTCAGCACAGTTCTATTTTTCGAAAACGGTGCATTGTAATCAAATACGTTTTCATGTCATCAGCATTGATTAAATATACAGCAGTCACATCAGCCGAATGTGAGAAGAACAATTAAACCATTGCTTTATGTATCACTTTTGTATTATTTTAAACGCCATATGCTACGTCAATAGTAAAACATTTATTATTATTGCATATAAGTTGGGAATAAAACGTACGTGTACGTTTATAAAATTCCCGGTATGTGTAAGTAAACAAACTCTTCTAAAACGATTTAACCGATTTTTTATAAATTTTTTGTGTATATTCAGTAGGTTAGATCGATCTCATAATTCATCTTTGTATCCCCATATTTCCACGGAATTAAAACGTATTTTAAAATAGTTAATTGAAATAAAATCGAAGAGTTTAAAATAATGGCTTCTAAATTAAAAAATATGTGTGAATTGTAAAAGAACAATTATATAAGTTGCACAGAAACTTATAACTTTTGGAATGAGACTTGCGTCCAATGGAATTAACGACATTACTTTATATTTTAAGGAGCGAGCTTCTATGTAGGCGATGAGTTCCGCGTAGTCGTCTCGATGTCCACCTGAAAAACATCGTACATATTATAATAATATAAAATTAACTCTATAAAAACCAATCAATCATACCAGGAACAAAATCCCTTTGTTTCCAAGAACTTTTGAAAAAAGGGTGTATTTTGCTACACATTTTATTTACGTCAATAATCAGTAGATTTTATATCTTATTTCAGACAACACTGTGGATTACTTAAAGTCCTTTATAATAGTTTATTTGATTCTTATGAAATTTTCTATATTCATTTAGTCTGAAAATAGATCTAAAAGCAAGTTTCCGAACCGACCGTTTGTATACCAACCCGTTGACACCGTTTGTATACCAATCCTTCTCAACAAACTAGAAAGACTAGGTGTTGGAGAAACTCTTCTTAAACTATTTACTAGTTACTTGAATAGACGCAGACAGCAAGTCAGGGTAGATAACTGGACCAGTGATAAACAATCGGTCTCGTTTGGCATTCCTTAGGGCAGTGTCTTCGGTCCCACGCTATTTTTAATTTACATAAACGATCTCAGATTACTAAAGGTACCCAATGGTAAGATTAAAACATTTGCTGATGACTGGCCTGTTATTTCATGCCAGTTCCGGAGCTGTCTTTGGATTTGATAATGTTCTCTATTTAAACTTTGAAAAGACCAGATATATTGCCTATCATAGGAAGCGTGAGACAGTGCCTACAAATGTTAACCTGATTTCTCATTCTCGCGACTGTAACGCAACAGAAGGTGATTGTTTATGCCCCAAATTAATTGCACTTAGTTTTGTTCCCCACTTATAACTTTTGACCTCGAGAATTAGAAAAGTAATTCATATATTTAAAATAATGAGGAATATTGCAGATCACACAATTGTCAAATCTGTATACTTTGCACTTCGCCAATCTCTTTTAGGATACCGCGTTGTTGTTTGGGGTGGCACTACTAAGACTTCAATGCTTACAGTCGAGAGAGCACAGCGTGCAGTCCTTAAGGTTAATCACTTCCGTTTCTTACACCCACTTCTGGTGTCTATAAACTGTAGTTCTGAAGAAGCATTCACAATTAGTTAATGATCCTCATCTTAATGCAACTAAGCGTCAAAGCAGAAAAAGTATTGTCTGCCCTACAACCATATGCAATTTTAGCTTCTCCCAAAAAATACTTTTTTGTCAGTGGTACTTTATATAATAGATTGAATAGTATTCTATCATTTTATACTCTACTTAAAGCTGGCTGTAAAAAGAGTCTGGCAGAGTGGCTTATGGGCCTAATCTATTGTGAAACTGAAGATCTTCTCACAAAGGTTAAATAATTATAAAACTCATGGACATACACACATGTACATATATACACATACACATACAAAAGTGCGTACACACAAACACACACACCCATGCATATACATTAAAAAATCACTCATTTCATTTGGCCTTGATTGCAATTTAGTTATTACTTTCTAAATTGATTTTGTTTATTTTTACTTTATAAAACTATTTATGTCGACACAAAATATGTTTATATGTTATACTTACAATTTTTTCAAGATAATCGTTTACATGAAGATTAGATAACATTACAGAAAATCTTTAATTTGTGTGAGACTGATGCCTGAGCTAGGTATTAATTACCTGTGTTGCAGGTCATCAGGCCCCCACCTTCCTGATATTATTATTCATTTCATAAGAATGACAACGGAATTTATGAATTTCATGTGTATTTAAAAATCGTAACTACCTACTAAATAACTAAAGTAAAATTATATTTATTAAGAGTTTAAGCACTTACTTACTTACTTCGTTACGTTTTCAGTAACTAAGAAATAGATCGAAACGGATTTGATCGTTCAATACACAAAACCCACACATTTAAAGTAGTCTTATAATTAATTGTCTCAATGTGTTTTTAGAACTTAGTGATGTTTTTAGAACTATGTTGGCATTTGTATCTATTATTTAACAACCACGCCCAAAAGAAGATTTTTGTCGGTTGGTGATATTAATTACAAGTGACATACTGTACCTAAATACTCCACGTTTGAGTATTCGTACTGACGACTCATTTTTGCGTAAAACACAAATGCAACGGTTACGTCACGGAACTATCGCGTACTGGGTACTGCAAGTTGCGCTAGAGAATTATAGAGATATTGCGCTCGAGTTCATTGCTGTCATTGGCGAACAATGCGCCTGCGCAGTAGACATTGTAAGGACTGGCTTATTTGATTTTTTTTGTAGACATGATGATAATACATGATTTATTTACTTCTCACTTTTTTTAGTGGGCTATATGAATATCGTCTTTGATAAAAAATAAGTGTAGGTATTACTTTATTAAATTAACTACACACATGTTGGTTCTGTTATTGATATAGAATTCAAAATGTTTGTTTCGAAATTTCAGTAATAAAAGCTTACTTAATACAATTTCTCAAAAGGAAATGACAATATTAAATTTTGTAAAAGTAAATTATCGTTCATAATATTATTATACCTAAACCATTGTGACGGCCAGAAATCAAGTGGACTATTATTTGTTTGGCGTCCTGCGCCAGTGCTTCCCCCGCTACTGCCGGCGCAAACATCAGCATATTTGGTAATAGATTTAGAACTTTGACCATTATCCAGGAGTAACTCTGCAATATAATATCTGAGTGATTAAAAATTTTAGAACATAGCGCCTGAATAGTCATATTATCGGACCACTCATTTGATATCACTTCAAAAGTGATGACTTTATTATCGCGTTTCGTTCGGTTAGTTTAAAACCGTTGTCCTATTTATAAAAATAATATTAATAAATTAAACTTTTTAACACATATCAGTATAAATTTTTCCATATTAAAAACTGTAATTTTAAAAATTGATTGATACAATTTAATAATCTCATCGTTTAAAGCGATATATTTCAGGCAAAACCCGTAATAATAATATGTATGTATTTTTGGAGACAAACGGGTGCTTATTAACTTAAGACATTTAATACAAGAAATAAACAATAAATTTATAAAAACAAAAATAAATATTAGTAATAAAAACTGTAACGTTTGCACTAGTTGATTCATTTATAGGGGCGTTCTTTAGTGCAAAGCCACTTATCCTCCTCAATTCTCACTACTTAGGTAATAGCTATGCCAATCTGGCTGAAATATGTGATAAATAATATACTTGGTTACTTATACGTTTATTTATCGTCACCTCTAATTATAACATATTATTCTTTAAAGTAATCCTAAATTATACTTTCATGCTGACTTTATTATATATCTTCCTTGCACTTGGAGGTGCCTCTCAGAAGAATGAAAAAATCTTACATTGTCAAGAAAAGACAAAATTCAAATTCGTTCTTTGGTCCGAATTCTAAGCAGATATGTTTTTTTATATTAAAAAACATATCCATTGTGTAGGTTTCATTGCTCGTTCGTTCAAATAGTTCCTATAATATAAAAATTAATTTATATTCCTATGTTATCATAACGCTAAGCACTACAGTACTATGGATAAACGACAATTTACTTATAGAAAAAGATGAAAGAGAAAAAAAAGAAGAATATTTATTGAAAATAAAGGTGAACAGTGTGTGTGTTTGTATTATGTGTACGTGTGGATTTTATAAACGCACATGGGTTACAGCAGTAGTTACAGCAATTTCCACGTCCATTTCATTCAACTGCACGAACGTGAAAGTGAAAATTATCTTAATGTTTATAGAGCGCCATATTTTTCGCGGCGTGTATATGCGCAAATATCGTCCACGGTTCGAGGGAGCGTAGAGCCCACGCCGCACATACAAGAAGTAGTTTCATCATTGGATCCGAATTGGACCGGCACGATTAAGACGGTACCTTGTGTGTGTAATGCTTACTTAATATTATAATGTGAATGTAAGTTTGTTTGATACTCTTTCATGACCTTTTTCACAACTGTACAACCGATCATCATGAAGCTTTGTACATAATTATGTTCTTAGAAGTATAGGATACCTTAAATAACAAATAACGGATGCCAGTAAATCCCCGGGCTAAAAGTTAGTATACTTATATTTATATCTTACCAATTTTTTGTGTGCAATCTCGTCTATTGTATATAAATATAATAACGAACTGCAATAAATTAGCAGATTATAAACGTATATATGTAAGCTTTGTATACTGTGTGTACGGAGCCTAATATACGAGAATGTGTACGCCGCCTAAAATGCATGACGTGACACGAAGGGGAGTGACAGCAGCGCGGTGTCTAATCGGGAGAATAAAACTGGCCGTACAGTGATTATCAATAAATGATTTATTTTCTCATTATCCTACAAAAGATATAAGGAAATCATACTGAATTCCATAAATTTGCTAGTTTAATTAAGTAATGTAATACAGTGTCGATCTACTAAAATATTGGAAGTAAAAAACCTTTAATTGTCGATTTTTCTGTTTTAGGTTAGTAGATTACATCTCAATGTGTAATGTAATATTTTATCTCAATTAATGTGAGTGTTTAATTTTATAAGAACAATAAACCTTTCTGTTTTAGATAAATCAAAATTGTGCGTTAATTACTCCTATACCATCTTGTTTAAAGATATTTATTTCTCAAAAAAGACAATACAGTCACTTACATGAGAACAATAATAATTATAGTTCACTAATTATTATAATTTATAATTTAACAGTCAGTCTTTATACTCGCACAATGTTTTTATCTACGAAAATTAGCCGTTTAATATAAGTAAACAAGTAGTGG
>LUGF01025860.1:96114-116736 GCA_001625245.1 Calycopis cecrops
TACATAGCACGTTTTTGCGGTATTAATTGTCAGTAAATTCAATTTAAACCATTCTGTTAAAGTGTCTAAGTCATTTTGTGCTTGCGTTATGATATCATTAATATTAGTTCCAAAGTAAAAAAGACATGTATCATCAGCGTATAATGTAAGATGACCTTTTAGCCCCAAGAACGCTATATCGTTCACATAAAGTAAGAACAACAGAGGACCTAGTATAGATCCCTGCGGGACGCCACAGGTGATAGGCAGCATTCTACTTTGAACTTGATCTATTTTGACTGACTGAGATCTGTTACTTAAGTAAGATTTTAATTATTAGACCTAGAATCTTACATATTACAAATCGACAATTGTCAGAGTTTGTTTAGATGAAAGTAGATCATGGCAAGATTACAATTTGAAGTTGAGCTGGCAGCAGATGAAGATCCGAAGAGTAACACCATAATAATAAAATCAATAACAAAAGAGAATGGAATAACATATCTAATACCGTCATCTTTCCAAGCAGCAAAACGTCACCCTGAATTGACAAAGTTACCGGATTTTGTGAAAATTAAAAGAACATTACTAAGAAGAGGCAATAATAGAAAGGTGTGGATATCTGTGCCAAGTGATGTGCTAGCACTATATGAAGATGATTCTGGAAATATGGTGTTTAATGATTATTTATTACAAGAAATAACTCAAGTTGCAAGTCAATCTATTACAGATGAAAAACTATTGGAAATTCTAGAGAAATTAAGTGATAAATCTAATGTCAACAAAGAAAAACATAATAATTTAAGTAAATTAAACGAAAAATTTGTTTTAAAGAAGTTTGATAACAAGGTCAATAACGCCAGACAATGGTTGCAAAGTTTTGAAAGTGAATGTGCAAGATTTATGTATGCACTAAGTTTCAAACATATAAATGGCCCACTGCTTGAATATGCATTGAAAAAGCAGAGATTGTTACTAGAGTTGAAGAAGTAACAAACAAACAAACAAACAAACAAACAAACAGACAAACTTTCACATTTATAATATTAATAAGATAAGATAAGTCTTCGTTACTTGTTTTATTTAGTTTTTATGTTCGGAGGGTTCACGAGCTTACACTAGCTAAATTTAATAAAGGTTTGTAGTTATAAAACAGAACCATATCACGCTAATAACATTTGGGATTTTTTGTCTCTCACCAGTGGCCACAGTCCGAAATCCAATGTCCCAATTGACACCACTGGCAACAGTTGGGATTTTAACGTTCCGTCTGTCATCACTGGAGATACATGGGATTTTGTTTTATCCTAACCGTCACCAGTGGCCACAGACGGGAATCTAATGTCCCAAATGTCACCACTGGCAACAGCTGGGATTTTAACGTTCCATTAGTCACCACTGGCGATATATGGGATTTTTTTTCTCATTTGTCCCCAGTGGTGACAGAGTCAATGGGGACAGCCGGGAATAATCGTGGTAATGTGTACTTTCAAATTCGTATTTTTCTCCACTAATAAAAAAAGTAACGTAATAAACTTGTCAAAATTTCTGTTTACTGTGGGTACTTGTGCTGCACTCTGACGCCAAAACCTTGCATTAATATACCTCACTCTTATGTAATCAAGCACATTTTATTTATATTTTTATATAACTCATTATGAGATCATAAAGTTATATTATCAAAATTTAAAAAAACATTATATTTTCAATGCTTAATAATTAAAAAAATTTACAATATTATTTATATAAGATGGTATAAGCGCCATCTGTGAATCTGATGAAACACCAACATTGACGCCGAACTTGTCTTACTACTCACCGGTAGATGGCAATAAACTTGTAAACAAATGTCAAATGGTTTAAGATGAATATTTTGTCTCTCTATCTTTCATAGATGGTAATATGTACTCTCAAATTCATATTTTTCCTCCAATAATAAACAAAGCAACGTAATAAACTTGTCAAAATTATGTTTACTGTGGGTACTGGTGCTGCACTCTGACGCCAAAACCTTGCATTAATATACCTCACTCTTATGTAATCAAGCACATTATATTTATATTTTTATATAACTCATTATGAGATCATAAAGTTATATCATCAAAATTTAAAAAAACATATTTTCAATGCTTAATAATTAAAAAAATTACAATATTATTTATATAAGATGGCATAAGCGCCATCTGTGAATCTGATGAAGCACCAACATTGACGCCGAACTTGTCTTGCTACTCACCGGTAGATGGCAATAAACTTGTAAACAAATGTCAAATGGCTTAAGATGAATATTTTGTCTCTCTATCTTTCATAGATGGTAATATGTACTCTCAAATTCATATTTTTCCTCCAATAATAAACAAAGCAACGTAATAAACTTGTCAAAATTATGTTTACTGTGGGTACTGGTGCTGCACTCTGACGCCAAAACCATGCATTAATATACCTCACTCTTATGTAATCAAGCACATTTTATTTATATTTTTATATAACTCATTATGAGATCATAAAGTTATATTATCAAAATTAAAAAAAAACATTATTTTCAATGCTTAATAATTAAAAAAATTTACAATATTATTTATATAAGATGGCATAAGCGCCATCTGTGAATCCGATGAAACACCAACATTGACGCCGAACTTGTCTTGCTACTCACCGGTAGATGGCAATAAACTTGTAAACAAATGTCAAATGGCTCAAGATGAATATTTTGTCTCTCTATCTTTCATAGATGGTAATATGTACTCTCAAATTCATATTTTTCCTCCAATAATAAACAAAGCAACGTAATAAACTTGTCAAAATTATGTTTACTGTGGGTACTGGTGCTGCACTCTGACGCCAAAACCTTGCATTAATATACCTCACTCTTATGCAATCAAGCACATTTTATTTATATTTTTATATAACTCATCATGAGATCATAAAGTTATATTATCAAAATTAAAAAAACATTATATTTTCAACGCTTATTAATTTAAAAAAAATACATATTTTTTTATATCAGATGGCATAAGCGCCATCTGTGAATACGATGAAACACCAACATTGACGCCGAACTTGTCTTGTTACTTACCGGTAGATGGCAATAAACTTATAAATAAATGTCAAATGGTTTAAGATAATATTTTTATATAACTCATTATGAGATCTTAAAGTTATATATATTATCAAAATTAAAAATACTTTATATTTTCAACACTTATAAAAAAAAAACTGACAATATTTTTTATATTAGATGGCTTATGCCATCTGTGAATCCAATGAAACACAAATATTCACGCACAACTTGTCTTGCTACTCACCGGTAGGTAGCGCTAAACTTATAAGCAAACGTCAAACGACTCGAGATGAATCTCTATCTCTCATAAATGGTAATATGTACTCTCAAATTCATATTTTTCCTCAATTAATAAAAAAAGCAAATCAAAGTTATAACAAATATTATGATGTTATCCAACTATATCGAATGTTTAAAATTGTGCTGGCATGCATAAATAATAAACATGTACCTAATAAATAATTATGATAAAACGCAAATTTATGCTCGTGTTACTTTGTACAAAAACAATATTCTTTTTTCTGTATAACAGTACAAAAAGTTTAAGGTAGGTATTCGCAATACACATGGTGTGGATGCCGAGCAGGTAGGCGGGAAAAAAAATGGGCACAAAAACCGCGTAACCTCCGCGCAGAGGCGGCCGGCACTGCGCGGGACTGTCTACCTACTAAAGGCTCCGAAGTGAGTCACGCTCACATCAAACGCTACTTTTTTAATATAGTGCAGGAAAACGAGCAAACGAGCAGTCGCAACCATTTTGATGACTACCGACGCCCATAGACAGATGCGTTGCCCTCCTTCCTCCTCTTCTTTCATGGGCCACCGGCTATTTACAAATCTCGCGAAACGCGATAGCATAGCTGTGACTTTACGGCGGTGAGCGAGAGGTACCTCCCCGGTCGTGCCGGGACAATTCATCGGCAGCGTTGACCGTTATGAAAACAAATCACTGTATTTTCAAATTTATTCAAACTCAAAAAAAAACGTAGACGAAATCAGACATGAGTAAGTGGCGTGTATTGGGAGACGGCAGAGCCCTAATCCATGAATCTGGCTCCCGCCCCGAACTAGTACTCCAAACATCTTTCTCATCTCATCATCTTCTCATCTTTCAATCTCCAAACTACCAAAACATCTTAACAATTGTTGATTCGATATAAATAAACAATCTATATACAGTATGCCCCTTAATTCGTCGCCGTCTTGTCGTGGTGGGGGGCTCGCATGCCTGTGATCCCCAAGGCTATGCCGGACAGGCTTAGGGGGAGGGGCCAGATCAAAAGCAGCTCAGCTAAAGACTCCTCCACCTGAATTCTTCCTCTGAATCTCCGTGAACACTACAGTATTGGGACCAGGGATCAGGTATGAGAACCTGACCCCATTGCACGGTTCCGATGTGGAGTAGGAACTATTCAAAGGCAGCCGACAGTCCTCATGGAGGATGAGTCTGGCCTTTTCACCGATGCCCGCCTGTCGCTGAAGGGATCCTGTTGCTGACCCGCAGGGGTTTAGTCGGTAGGGGCAACCCAGTTGTCGAGTCCGACACTGCACCCGGTTGAGCCACCCGGCTCCTGGGTAGCGTGCGTAAAGGCATTCCCCTGCGTTACCAAAAAATCCCGCTAAAAACGTGTTACAGCGGCGGTTGTACCTACCCTCAGCGCCGCTTAAAATTCTGATGGGACCTGGTTTTGGAGTCGAATTTAATAAAAGTTTTGTGGATTTAATAAAAAAATTTAAATATTTATTTTGTAGATTATTCACTGAACCATCTCAATTGATTATGTTAGGCACCTATAATATGTATTTCTTTAATTATCACGTAAGGCCACAAACACGATATACGATTGCTAAGTTTGTAGCCTTGTTTACTTCCACTACTGGAGTGGTCAGGCTTGAGGTCTCAGGTTTGAAGTAAAACTAGAAGTTTGTCAGCGTACCGTCTGAGTTTTTTTTTATAGCATAAGGGGGCAAACAAGCAATCGGAGTCCTTTGTGACTACCGACGCCCATGGACATTCGCATGATTGTTACGCATCATCCTCCAAACGGGCCACCGGCTACTCACAAACCGCACGAAATGCGAATGTGACGCTGTCACTTTACGCAGGTATGAAGTGAGCGAGAGGTCGTGCTGGCCCAATTCCGTTGCATAGAAGGGTGTAGTGTCATGCACCATGCATGGCACTACCTCCTCCTATGCAGCATGGCACTACCTATTCCTAAAGGTTAGCGGCCATGTGTTGTACAGCGAGGCGTACGTACATGAGCAGCAGGGACTAGCGATTTACCTGAGCAGCTGCATATCTGAGAATTTACCGTCATTATGTCCACTTCTTCTCACGCAGTAATGCTGCAACAAAATTCCCATGTCTGAAGCATGCAAGCCTTTACACGTTCTTCGTGTTCTTCGCCAACAGCCTCAAGTCAGGCCTCACACCAGTCGCCAGGAAAACATTTGCTGGTGAACTTTTAGTTCTGATTAATGGGTAACATGTTTAAGCTGGCAACGCATATATAATGGGTAACATGTTTAAGCTGGCAACGCATATATAATGGGTAACATGTTTAAGCTGGCAACGCATATATAATGGGTAACATGTTTAAGCTGGCAACGCAAGTGATAAATATTCATGTAAAGTTAATGTGGCATGCTATTTTCATGACATAATTATATTTTACATATAAAAAACTTACGTACATTTTGATGATGGATATAAATTTGTATAGACATTGATAAACATTGTATAGACATTATGTAGATGGGATTTCATATTTTATTAATGAATTGGATACTTTTATTACTTAATACGTATAAATTATTTTGTTTATTTTAATGATAAATTGTAAAGACGTGACGTAAAATGTTGAAATGTGAATAAAAAGCTTTAAGGAAATCCCTGCCAGAACACTAAACAAGTTATAAACGACTCCTTATTTAGTAAAAAAATTTAAATTTTTTTTTCATTGCGATATTTTGCCTTTGGGTACAGATAATACCTACAAATACTACGTAAGAGTACCTACTGTATTTAAACAAAAATGTGTTGTAAAAGACGGCTGTATCCTCTTCTCGAGCACAGGGCCTGTCCCACGAACAATACGAGTAGAACAGGCCACAGGGTTAGCTCAGGGCGAACACAAAAAGAATTGAAAGAAAGTTTCTACCTAAAAGAAATAAAGAGAATATAAGTTGTAAATTAAACACAAAAGCAAGAGTTTTATTGTTGACAAAAATGTGCAGAGAGAAAAAAAATGTTTGTAATAAACAAAAATTGGTAAACATAAAGTGAAAGCGATCTACAAGATGATGAATTTAAATTCAGCACTAGCGTCGTTGCGTAATTTCAAAAGTCAACGAATATAATACAACTGCATCTT
Organism: Calycopis cecrops; assembly: GCA_001625245.1. Classification (NCBI taxonomy): domain Eukaryota; kingdom Metazoa; phylum Arthropoda; class Insecta; order Lepidoptera; family Lycaenidae; genus Calycopis; species Calycopis cecrops. Next base: position 102,532 of record LUGF01025860.1, read on the forward strand.
TTATCCTCATATCTACTTTTACTAAATCTTCCATAAGTCATTCTTATGCCAGATATTATTATTATAAAGATTCAGAAATGAAATGAAGTGCAAAAGCTCGAATCAATCAGGAAGAATTTGGTGAAAAAGAAGTGGGCGCGTCTACGTTGCACTATCTACATCGGACTGATAATTTTCTGATAACTCGTATGCCAAATGACTAATCTAAAGAAGATTAGGGACGTAAAAAACGATATAATGCGTCCAGTGGCGTATCTACAGGGTGGCAAGTCGGCAAAATGCCCCAGCCGCAAGGGGTCAGAGGATTTATTATTACACACTGCCCCCTGCGTAACCATAAAAAGAAAAAAAAAGCTTCTTTATATTGGGGGGCCCATCCCATGAATTTGCACATACCTCGAGCAGCATCAACTTGGGAGTTCAGGGATCATCCTTCCTTAGGGCACAACTGGACACCTCGGCGAAGACTTCTACGCCGGAGCACCGTGTGGTTCTAGTCGGTTCAAGTCGGGCATAACCATCTCTGTTATAGCCATTGCTAAGATGGTACCCGTGCGGGTTTCCATACGAAAAAAAAAGAAAAGACATGCCACTGCCATAGACCCTAGACTTTTGTTCTGATCCGGCTGCTGCCGATCTGCTAGTAATCGTTCACTGTTCACCAATGACAAGTAAAATGGCACGCGCATATTTTCGGCGTCGGGATACAGTCTGACATGATGAAGCTTTTTAATTACACGTTCGACATTAAAACCGGCGCGTTACCGGTTTAGTTAGGCTCTATACATTTGACCAGCCAACTCAATACTATTTAGTATGGACGGCCTTTTCACCCACACGTGCAGTCTGACTGGTCTACTCATATAATTAAGACATAAAATTAACTTACCAATACTTTCCAACAAAGCAGGCGTGGCCATCTATTGCTAACTAATCTGAGTGGATACTATTGGATATTACGAAACAAGGTGGACAAGAAAAAAATTGAAGAAAAATTTTGTGATACAGCGATCGGCGATCGTAACGCTTTACCGCTTTATTTTCAAGCGCCTTACATTTCTGTTTCATACTCGTTTGTAAACGCCAATCGCGTGCCTGACACAGTTATTTTTCTATCGACCACTTCGTAGGAATTTTAATTTTTACGGGTCTCTCCCCCGATTCTATTCCCAGGCTAAATTATAAATACATTAAAAAAGGGGTGGTAGGAACATAATCAACCGTAGGACTACAAATAGTTTACAATAACTTATACGTTGCTTAATACATGCTTATCTCACTTATAGAAAGAACGGATTTCATGGATTGATAATGAAAAAGGTTCGGAATGAAAAATTAAAATTAATCAATACCGTTTTCAAAATGTTTAGTTGAAAACAAAATATGTAGCTAACAAATAACTACATAGGTAAGTACTGAAATTTGTATTTTTTATTTCGTTACAGCGTATCCAATAAAGGTAAGAGCGTCAGAATTTTTATTTGTATCCTAATTGTGTACATATTGTGCCAGCGTATGTAATACTGGTATCCTTATAAAATAATTAATGAAATAAAACAATATAATTAATTACTCTGGTAGGCAGTAGGCAGTAGGCCCTGTGTGGTGTAGGTGTTGCCTAGTGCTAGGTGCCTGGGTATCGCAGGTGTGACCTAGTTGTTCGTCCTGTTCCTAGCCTCATGACGTTTCATCACTTTACTTTTTAGATCCCCTACCTCCCAGTAGTAGGCACAGCTTATGTTTAGTAACAGGTTGTACTGTGTAGAATAAAGTGACAGCGATGCGGTTTCAGCTGTGGCTCTTACAAGGGCCGGCTTTGCTGGCAGCTTGCATATGCAATAATAAATAGATACCTACTCAATAATAATCAAGTTAATATTGTAAGTAATATTAAATATGTGTATCTTTATATGAAAAACCACTAATTATAACAACCATTATTTTCAGGAGAGAACAGAATTTAGGAGCTGGCTTCTTCACAGATCCTTAGGCCAGGGCCCAGACTGCATTACTTTGGAGCGGCGAAAGTATTGGTAATGATAAATACAAACGAATTAATCTAATTAAGGCGGCGGCAAAACAAGAGATTGGCGCTATATCAAACGAAAAGAATCTTCCACTGTTAGTATTAAATTATACAAGTTGGTATCCATTTAAGAAAGTGTGTATTTCCGAACAAGAAATAATGTTTCAAAAAACCGAACGAGTCAAGTGGAACACCCGAGTCCTCTGCATGCACAATACACACACACACACACACACCAGCTGATTTACATTCCTTGTTTATCCTGTGCTCACGACGTACAAAAACCTACTCTATTACAATAAGCTAAGGGCGTAAATTATATAACTGATTAATGATTAATTTAAACATTTCATTACACGTTGCAACGCATTTTAAACTCTATCTGACAACGAAATTAGGCTTATTTTAATTCTGAAGAATTTGAATGTTGATGGCATGTCGCTCATTTATATACACATACAATACTGTACCTTATTCCGTTCCATAAAAGTTGTTAACTGTTAACTTCGATTTTCGAATGTGTTGTGTACTTACTCAACTGCTTACATTGTTGTTTGGAAACCGTACCTGTGTGTGTATTAAACATGGCCGCTGTGTACCGATATGGTCAAATAATTTAGTATAGATATAAATTTATATCTATACTAAATTATTTGTATGTATTTATACATATTAATGTTATCAACAAAATCCAAATAGGTACAAGTATTCTATTTTCGTACTATCTGTTTAAGTAGCATGTACATACTCGTACTTAGATTTCATACTAAAGCGGAACCTACATTGGTCTACCTGCTTGAAAAGAAGTTAGGTATAAGGTATGAAATTAGCAGTGAGTAGCTGGAATTGGTATACCGGGGGTGTACCCCGAACAAACCACGGCAAGAAACCTTACCATGGAGCGGTGGTGGAGGGGCTTGAGTGCCTCAGTGAAATGTGAACCCCAAGACTATGCCGGATAGACCTACCCATACCGGACACTGGGGAGAGGTCAGACTAAGAGCAGCTCAGTTAAGGGGTCCTCCACCCGTCCCTCTGAATCAGCAGATGGTGGAATGGATTGGTGGGTTCATTTCGCACTCATTGTTGGCGTCCTCTTTTGAAGTACTGGGGCCAGAGTTCAAGATGATAATCCGACCCCACTGCACGGCGACCCCACGACGACAGACCGCCTAAGCTTTTATTACAATACCAACACAAGTAAGTTCAAAAAAACTGGGCACGTTTTAATTATATCTAATTAAGACGGCGGCAAAACCAGAGATTTGCGTTATATGAGAATGAAAAGAATCTTCCATTGTTAGTATTAACTTATACTATATTATTATATATTAAATTATTGCAAAGCTATTTGATATTCAAGGTGAGGAACTGACGCTTGGAGTTTTAATAACAGAAAATAAAAGCGAATGTATGTGTACTGTAACACCTGCCGGGAGTACTTGGGATCTGGCGTAGCTTTTGCTCCCATGGCAGTGTTATCTGAAAACCCTAATTACCAACTTCCTAATGCTATACTGTGCCATCTGGCTGAAAGGAGGAGAAATATGAACACTTATATTAAATAGCAATTAAATCTTTATTGCGCAGTATCTTACATATTTACATTTTTATTTATAAAACCTAAGCCTTATTTACAAGTTCGGCTTTCATTCTTCATATATGAATGTAATCTGAAAAATCTATCATTTTGTCAAACAAGAAAGTTCCTTTCTTGTTTGAATTTAAATATATTATTCTTAATAGAAAAATATGTCAAACATAGAGGTTTCATTTGGAATATGGAGTTTCCATATTACAGTACAAAGCAAAGTTAGCTTTCTAATTTAATTTTTATTCTTCCACACACAAATGAAGATAACGGGATCTCTCTGTCCGTTTGCCAGTCACATGAATTTTTGGTGTATAAATTAATATGTGTATAACTGTATAATTAAAACAAATACTAAAAATTGTAGTGTCTAATTGATAGTTATATCCCGTCAAAAAATACTATAAACTTATTACTTATATTTTTCAAGCGCTCGCAGGGCTAAGCATAGCCTATGCTATAAGGCTTTAAGTAACATTCCGTTGTTGGTTTGGGACCCTCGGTGTGCGACTCACACTTGACCAGTTTCTATTTTAGCACATGAGTAACAGAGCGGAATCATCCATTACTGTGGTTTTACTAAATACATAGGGGATTTTTTACATCATTAACATAATATTGAATTATTTAATATTCGATCGTGTCATGCATATAGTCTTTTTATATAATTATATAGCTGCGCCTCGCGGTTTCACCCGCGTAACTTTCGATCCCGTGGGAATATCGGGATGAAAAATAGATGTTGGCCGATTCTCAGACCTACTCAATATGCTCACAAAATTTCATGAGAATCGGTCAAGCCGTTTCGGAGGAGTATGGCAGCGAAAACTGTGACACGAGAATTTTATATATTAGATTATACGCATATAGTTTAAATAACATTTTTAACGCAAGAGTATTTTTTAAATCACTTTACGTTCCATTTTAGGCCGATTGAATTCTAAATTCGAATATCATATTATTCAGAACGAAGGCAACCGGTTGCCCTTGTAATAGTTGGCCGATGTTATCAAGCGACCAGTATAACTGGACCGGTGTCACAGACATATACTTCCCCGTATTCCGATGTGATAAAGACCATCATGAATTGTATTAAAGGTCGGTCCACAGTGGTCGTAAGTAGTCGGCAAGTGCAGCGCGAACGAAAATATACGGAGCGCTGAGTTGTTTTGCCGCCTTATCACTATTGTCAAAGAATAACCTAAACGTTTACGTTCTACGTAATATACCTATTAGCATGCATACTCTGAACAAAAATATATTTTGTCTTGTAGGCATAATACCAGAAAATATGGGCTTTTTGTACCTATGTAATATTTGTATAAATAATTAATGCTAATGAGTTAAATATATCTCATTTCGTTGTCATTTTTTCATTTTCGTTATGATAATATCTATAAATCTCCAAAATTTAATTTACTATGCATGTTTTTTGGAAATACCATTTTTCGTTATTTACATTGAAAAGTAAAATTTTTAGACGACGTAAATTTATTTTACTGTTCCAATTGCAAAGAGAATGAAATGAAAATAAATAAAAAAATATTATGAATATTTATTAACAATATTTGATCGATAATCGTATATTCACAAATATCAAATATACTTGATATTGATTCTGAAAGTTACAGAACTAAAGTTGTAAAGAAAACCTGTAATAAATAAATAAAAAGAACTTTACACTCCTTCTGCGCAGTCGGGTAATAAACAATAAAAATCATCTTCATAAAGGGCAATGGTAAAATCTTACCCCATCACATCTGAGTTACTTCCAATGACTTATGTACCCAACGAAAATAATAAATTACCAGCGTTTTTTTAAAACTATTAGGCGGATATGGGAAGACGGGAATAAAAAAAGGTTTTAAATTGAAAGATGATTGGCTATTTTAATCATTTTTTATACTGAATGTTGCTAGAATTTATAATCCTGATTTTAAATAGTAATTGTGTTATATGTGTATAACTATACACATATAACGCATATTAAACAGAGAAAATTAATAATCATTTTTATAAGTGATTATAGATTTATTATTTATTACTATTCTGAATTGAATATTATTGAAATTAGTGAAATTAAATGGGGATTTTGAACTTTATATGCCTAAAAATCTAATATTTAATTCGGAAAAAATATTGCTTGCTTTTTAACGGTTCTGTACGCTGCTTATTTATGAACTTAGTTGTGTGCTCTATATAATTTTACGTTTTCTTTGATTTTTGACTTGACATGGTTTTTTTATTGCTCCCCGACTATAAGGCCATTATTAATCAATTCACATTTTAAGTGACATAATGTATCAGATGTAGGTAAATAATATAATATGTCAACATGAGACTTTTAAATCTAAATTTCTTTTTTCCCCGGCTTCTATAATAAAAACTCTTGCACGGATTTATTCAGAAAATAATGTAAATTCAAACGATATTTTTTTCATTAAAAGTAGTGACAATTCGTAATGGGATAATCTAATGTATGGAAGTTTGCCATTGTCATTTTCAAAGCGGTCGCGGGACAATAGATACACACACTATACAAATTATAACTTGACTTTACGTGTCATTTTGTAATAAATAAATAATTAAATAAATAAAGACGTACTCTAAAACTTGATCTAACTTTATTTTCAACACAAAACAAACTAAGTAAACAAATAATGTGTACAAGTAAAACATTTACGCTAAGCGTTAATGGAAAAAATAAATGTTTTTGCCTTAACGCTTAGCATCAATAGCCTAACAAGTATTGTTGGTATTTAATAGAGATGCGCCGAATATTCGGCTTGGTATTCGGTATTCGGTGTATTCGACATTTTTTCAGTATTCGTATTCGGCCGAATATTCGGTTTAGGTGCCGACTATATTCGGCTTAGGGCATTTGAAATTTATGGGCCTACACAGTGTAGAGTTTAAACATAAAACACCCTCCTATGTAAGATTTATCATAAATAGGCCAAAAAAACTCCAAAAATAATGTGTTAAATAAAGCTAGATATTTTATTCATAATTAATTAATGGTAAATTATGGCGCAGAAACTTCACTTTTATTGCGTTTTCTTCATAAAGGTTGCCTCCGAAATTAATCGTTCGCTACGTACATACTATTTCCAGGAGCACTCAGAAACACTCTGGCTAAATTAGTAAAATATAAGCATATTTAGACTTATACTTTGTCCACCAATCAAAAGGACTTTGAGTTCTAGGTGAAAGACTTTCAGCTGCATAGCTGCCCAATCCACACCGATTGGGCTTTTATGAGCTTTCGTAATGATAGCATTCCTTGAGATTCTTCGTAAAAGTTCCAAAATGCTACATGAGATTGGTAAAGTGACAGCAGAAAGGTGTGTGCGGGCGACAAAACCATGAAGTGGTAAACTGAATAATTCGGCTGAATATTCGGTTCAGTATAATTTAAACCGAATACTATTTGATATTCGGTTATTCGGCGAAACCACTATTCGGCGCATCGCATCTAGTATTTAACAATCTTACAAAGGTTCTTCAAAGTTAATATTTTTTTAATAGTACATTTGAATACACATGAATAATCAATCAATCATATCAAAAAACTACTCAAAAAATTTGTGTGACATAAATATAGTTCGTCAATAATTTTACGCACTGTGTCTATTTAAGTCAGGGAAAACTGTGGCTTGAAAGCAGGTTTAGGCCACGAGGTGACTTATAAAAAAATAAATTGAAGCAATGAGTGTGTCTGCGGGCTGATTATTCAATGGAACGGGCGTAAAGCGGAGCGAGGGACGAAGGCGGGCTCTCGGCCCGCCAACTTAAAAATGCCGCCGCAGAGCCTCCGAATCGATACGACGCGCGTCACGTGCTGCCGGCCGCGACCAATAGAGAGCGAGCGGCGGNNNCCCCGCCGCCAGTGCATCACCGAGCGCAGAGCGGGACGCACGCTCCCTGCTACGACCACTGGATTTCACCGAAAACCGGTCCGATAACAACTAGTGTCATGTTATAGTGCAGTGCGATGAGTGCGTGGACGGAGGAAGTGCTATCCTGGCACGAGGAGCGGCTCGGTCTTACTGAATTACCGACGACGACGAGACGGAAAAATCGTACCGCACCTTACAGATTACACAGGCCGCATTTATCTACGGCTCACGTGCCCGAGCCCATACCGGAGCCGCAGGGAACACACATCTCGAGGTTATACCCGGAACTCTTAGCTTTAATATTTGAAAGGTTACCGGTGCGGGACCGAGGGAGAGCGGCACAGGTCTGCCGAACTTGGAGAGATGCCGCCGATCGTAGATCAGTTTGGCGTGGAGTTGAAGCAGCGTTACATTTACGAAGGCCTGCGCCAGTACTTTTCGCTTCATTGGCCAGACGAGGAGTGAGAAGATTACAAGTTTTGTCCCTCAGACGAGGTTTAAGGGACGCCGTCGCTTCACTGCCAGGTCTAGAGTCACTCTCCTTGAGTGGATGTTATAGTGTAACAGATGCAGCATTAGCCAGTGCATTTGCCGCCGAACTTCCAGCTCTAAAACGGTTAGATTTGTCACTGTGCAAGCAGGTAACAGATTCCTCATTGGGAAGAATAGCTCAATCTCTGAAAAATTTGGAGGAACTGGAACTGGGTGGTTGTTGTAACGTAACTGACACTGGACTTTTGTTAATAGCTTGGGGCCTAAGAAAACTGCGTCGCCTGAATTTGAGATCCTGCTGGCATGTCAATGATGACGGTTTGGCTCATTTGTGTGGTGGAGGAGAAGCTAGAGGCACTCCAGAATTAGAATATTTAGGCCTCCAAGATTGCCAAAGGCTTACCGACGAAGCCCTGAGGCATGCAGCAACCGGTCTTCCGAAACTCAAATCTATAAACCTTTCTTTCTGCGTAGCTGTGACCGACGCAGGCCTCAGGCACTTAGCAAAACTATCGCATTTAGAAGATGTTAATTTAAGGGCATGTGATGGAGTGTCAGATGCCGGAGTCGCTCATATAGCTGAAAGTGGACGCCTGAGAGCACTAGATGTGTCATTCTGCGATAAAGTTGGAGATGAAGCACTTGTGCACGCTACATTAGGCTTATCTGGGCTGCGTTCGTTGTCTCTCAGTGCTTGTCGATTGACGGATGAAGGTCTCGAAAGGGTAGCCAGGTTATCGCAATTAGAAACACTTAATATAGGCCAGTGTACCCGAGTCACTGATAGAGGATTGCGTGCGCTAGGCGAAGGTTTACAGAACTTGAAGGCGATAGACTTGTATGGATGTACGTGTATAACTCCACAAGGCTTGGACCATATCATGAAGTTGCCCCGACTCAGTGTACTTAACCTCGGGCTGTGGCATGTGCGGTGACCACACACACATTAGTGTGTTTTGTTTCGCGTGTGTGAGTGTGACGGCCATGTTGAAATGAAGGAACCGCCAAGGTTGTATTGGACAGCGAATATGCAATTAACCAATTTCAAGATATTATAGTCGATATGTAGTTAGGATACGGGGCGACTTTCCTGTGTTCTGTTTCATTGACTGCCTTATTGTTATGATATTGTTGCATTGTAATGTAATATTCCGTTATGTTGAGTTTGAGGCAAGTTCCCCCGATACCTAGTCGCAAATGAAAGTTGATACTTGTTTGTTTTCGTTCGTCGCAAACTTGTGACTCAACATTCATTTTGTACCTGTATCACGCAAAACAAACAAGTTTCATTATTCATTTAATTGCTCCATTAGTTAGACATTTAGATGTTCTTTAAATTGAAGTTTTTAATTCGATCTAATGTTGGTATCTGTGATTTATTAGTAATTTTCGCTGTTTTATTTTCTTACTTATCGTTCTATTGTTTTAAGTGATACAATTTTGTTTTTAACATTTTTTACGATTTATAATTTGCTTTTATTTATTAAATTAAAACAATGTTATTAGAATATTGTTTATAAGGTGTTTTTAAAAGTTATCTACTTCATTTACATAATTAAGAATTAAGAAAGTATAAGAGTTTATGTTTTTCACTTGCCGAACAAAATAATAATTACTTATTTATGTAGTAGCGAAATAAAAAGTAAGTTTTTTTGGACCGTTCCAATAAAGATTAAAAAATATCAAACCGTTGAAAAGATTTCAATTAATTAATAGTGGACTAATTAATATTTTTTCAGATGTTATACGGTTCCAGAAAGTATCATTTCGATATTTGATGATAAAAATAAGTCTTAACAGTCTTTTGAATATATGAAGCTTTTCAAATGAAACTCACAATTGAAAACGTTATACATATAGCAGACAATTTAATTTTGCAATTAAAAATTACTAAAAGTAAAGCGTTCCTTCACTTTCAAATATAATAGTTTTAAGATTTTCCGTTTAAATAATTGTAATTGTAAAACACATCAGTACTTATACAAACTGGATTCCTAGAAAATTCATGGCACATCTGGAAGATCTTACCAACTTCGTAAAAAGAGAAGTTATTTTCTCCAGCGTCAACATTTTTTTTAATTTACAACCAAGAAATAAATATAAAAAAATAGGACAAAGAAAAGATATTAAAAACATGCTTTAATAGTACATAGCGCCTGTCCCACGAATTGTGATTTCAGGAAAACTGCTTAGGAGATTGTTCTATTGTTTTAGGCTCCTTGGTATTTTAAATATACAAAATATGTATCGAGTGACAATTTTTTTCCTATTTTTGGAGGAGTAAATAGAAAAAAATGTTTGAATTTTTGGACAATGACGATACATTTAGTTGCAATTTGTGTCACCAGTAAATATGAACATGAAATAGTAATTTGTGACCCCACTTTTGCAGCAGTATTGCAATCTTGGGGAAGGAATGACAGTACTTTTGCGATACTTAGAACTCAAGTTTTGCCTTCTATGGCTTCCGAGTATTCTACCCAAAAGTGACGTCCATTACGTTTACTTCGTTGGATTACCGTATAAACTAAACCAAATTTGGTAATGACACGTTCTAATATTCCGGAAAGTAATGTATACGAGTAGCACTGACATTGTGCACAAAATAAATTGTATAGAAGAATCTACGTTTTATTAAAATGGTATTTAAAGTAATCCGATAAATATATAGCAGAACAATTGTATTGCTTTTTTACGTTTATATGACGAGTAGTCACTAGTAACTAGCATATTAATTTGAACAAAATATCTACCTGGCCTATGTATCCACGTAGTCATATTATATATTATATTTGTTTATCTTGTCATATATAGATAATAACATTTGTAATTTCCCATTTACAAACACAATTTCTATTAAACACAACTTGATCATCCATTCCTGGTTGGATTGGATCCACCTATTGTTTTATAATCAATTTGTAACAATATCACGATGCGTGTAAATCTCATTGTATAAGTTAAGTTAATCAGTAAATATGCTATAAAATTGATTGTGAAATCATATGTACTTTGTCTAATATAAATATTGTTTAGTCTATTTTTATTATATTAATAAAAATAAGATTCTCTTAGAACAACTTTCAAAGCCATCGTATAGTTTAAAAAATCTGGGGCTCAAATTTAAGTAAAAATATTTTTTCTGTCGTTGTTTCTTGTGTATGGAATAAATCGTAGAATGAAACATATTCAACGATTTTGTTACTAGGTATATGGTTATTTATCCCAGCTCAAGTGTAATGTTTCTTTGCATATTTATTTGTCCGTAAGATAATTTTCATATTTTTTTAATAATGACATGATATTATACATAAAAATCGTGGATGTATGTTAATTGAAACATTGACTGGTACAATTACCATTTGCTATTTTTATCTATTTAACAGTTTCCACAGTATAATTTTACCTTATTATATACCATGTCTAAAATGTGTTGAAATAAACATATTTTAAGATAAATATGATATAATATCCGTCATTATAGATAATTAAGCTCTCGTTGTTTCTTTGTCAAGTCATGTGTAACTATTTCACAAATGTTTTATGTTTAGATCTCAAACTATACGTATTTTTTTTAACTGTTTTATATTATAAGCATAAGGTCGAATTAAAAAAACTTAGATACGATTATATTGTTTTTGTACAAAAACTTTGTAATATAGATACATAATTATAACGTATTAAAAGTCATTTGTTTAAGTTGCAAATTATTCTGATATTTTATTTTTTACCCGTAACAGACGAAGAAAAGTTTAAAGACCTATGTTTTTTGTAACATAACACGATAATAATTATAATAAGGTCGTATAACATTTCATTGTTATACTACTTGCCTAGTATTTGCGTGAAGCTCTCACTCATCACTTTCTTTGCATTCAGGCAAATACTAGAAGGCTAAGTAGGTGTAGGTAACGCTCATAATGGAGAGTACGGACTATCCTTTGGTGACAACAAAGAAAGCTAATATTTTTAACATTAGGGCAAATATCGTTCTAGTCCCCTGCCTCCCGAAGTCGACAGCTGAATACTGACACTTTTCTGACCGATACAAGAATACGAGAAATTCTCGGCCCCCGGGTAGGAATTCGAATCGAGAATCCGGGGTCTCGGGAGTTTGGCTTTCACGCATTTACTATTGTCTAATCCGACCGTTGTGCGTTGGCGGAGTGGTAAAGTGAGCGGCTACTCCGTGCACTAAACGCCGGTTGTGGGCTCGAATTCCGCTCTGGTTATTAATTTATGTATTATGAAAATCTTAATTATATAAAAAGAGAATGCCCATCCAGTATGGACAAATGTACTGAGATTTTTAATAATTTAATTTTATTTACATTTACTTGTACTTACTTACTCCGCTGGCTCAGTGACCTGAAGTGAGTCATGGCCTCTGACAAGAGAGTACGCCACTTTTCTCTGCCCAGCGCGATTTCCCGCTAGCTATCGTCAACTGAGTGTCAGTTGACTTTTAAGTCAACAATTTTATGTCTCCATCAAATAAACTTAGTTGTAATCTCGATTTTCCGTAGAAAGTAGCGACATATTTTGTGGTCGTATTTCCGAGATACTGAAGCCTACAACTACCACTGAGAGACTAGGTTCGATTAAAGTAAAAACTAAAAATATATTTATCGATTGATTTTAATCAGTTTATTGACAATCTTACAGGTCTTAGAATTACTCCAAAAGCAAAATCATATAGAATCTACAGAAGTTATGCAATATCAGATCATCAGTAACAGGTTTCCACATACCTACTAAATCTTACTGAATTAGATTTTAAGCATGTACCTCAAAAGTCAAAAGTTAGTGTAAACTCATAAACATTAATTATTTTAGAGGCCGCTCAGTATTAAGTACATAGGTATATTTATGCATAAGTTGTGGATGAAAAACAGCTAAGTAAATTAAAGCAATGATTAATGTTATGATCTTTTTATATTACATAACTTTAAAATTTATCCAGCATGATATTTAAAAACAAACCGTCCTTTTTTGTAAAAACATATACCAACTGGTTCTTATAGGTACCTGACTGTTTCGGTGCCATAATAAATAATTATGAAGTAAAAATCAGCTTTGTCAATATTGTGGCATTCATTTATTAAATCTATTATTGATAGGCGAACTATTATTTGGTTCTACAAAGAATCAACTCGGAATCGATATGTTAAAGAAATGGACATTCCTCATATTATGTCCAAGAGTGAAAAATGGCGTGGGTATTTAAAAGGCGGAAAACTAAAAGTACTTATAATTCTAAAAAAAAATACTCAATTATAAATATTATTCAAATCTATTTTAAAAATCATGTTTTGTATTTACTTTTATTGTACTATTTAGTTTTTGAGACATAAAAATAATAAAAAGTACAGTAGTATTGTTCATGGGCGATATCTAATCTAAAAATTATAAAACATTAAGTACCTATATCTCCATTATCCAGTTCGTAAGTACCTGTAACACAAGTACCTACTTAGCACATAGGTAGATTAGCTAACTTTAGTTTGACAGATCCACAAAACTATTTTCACAAAAACCATTGGCAGTATATGAAAAATGATTAATAAATAAATAATAAAGTCAATTAAAAAATAATGGCAATTAGTCCCAATTCACTGTTGTCTGAATAAATAATTACAAGTAAGCTTATTAACAGGTAGAAGAGGGTGGTACTTGTTAGCTACGAGTTTTAAGAATATTTATAATTGGACCAATCAGCTCAATTGGACCGTCACAACGATATAAACGATTTGAAATATTCATAGATGATACCATCTCACCGGCTAACTTATAAAAATAATTGTCGCTTACGTAATAGTAAGTACTCCCAAGGTACCACCACCACTTGAGAGATGGCAACATGGAGTGAAATCTACTGTTATCTAATTACAATTATTAAAAATACTTTTGATCACTACCGACGCACATAAACGTCCGCATAAATTAGACCCGTTGCCCTCCTTCCTCTTCCCCTGCATGAGCCACGGGAAACTTGCACACCGCTCGAAATGCGACATGGCCAGCTATCACGCCGCGGCGATAGGCGACTTCGTGTACGCAAGTTGACTCAACCCTGTTACTCAGATTCTGAAATAAAATTTTAAGTAAGTATTACATATAAAAATATTTATTTTTATGAGATACTAGCGACCCGCCCGGCTTCGCACGGGTGCAATGCTGATACTAAATGCACTACA
>LUGF01025860.1:117110-143829 GCA_001625245.1 Calycopis cecrops
CGGAACCCATAATAAAAAAAAGTTATGTGCATTCTTTGATTTCGATTGATTCTCTGAATCAGGACATTGGTGGATAGTATTTTTTCTCATTATTCCTATTTTCTCGCGGAACCCCCTCAAAGGCTTGGCGGAACCCTGGGGTTCCGCGGAACACACTTTGAGTATGGCTGACATATAAGAATATTCATTTTTATGAGATACTAGCGACCCGCCCGGCTTCGCACGGGTGCAATGCTGATACTAAATGCACTACAGAAATGATAATTAACGGCATCACATTAGAAACCTCAATAATAACAGTATTTCTCCACTATTTAATGGATGTTATCATACAAATAAACCTTCCTCTTGAACCGCATCAAAATCCGTTGCGTAGTTTTAAAGATTTAAGCACACAAGGGACATAGGGACAGAGAGAGCGACTTTGTTTTATACTATGTAGTGATTTTGCTACCAATCATAATAATATGAGTATTGATCTTTAATAAGAGAAAATTTGATATTAACAGTTATAAACAATTTAAAGGAACATATTCATATTAGCGAGGTACGGATGTGACGTCCAGGCACACGACAACACCTTTATAGAAGTAACACTTGCATAAGGGTTACACACTCAATATTTTACAGTATTATTTCTGTAACCCTGGCATGTACAGTGTACACACCGGCCATGCACATTGGCATGATGATGATGCAGATGAATTGTCTCCTTTACATCCTTCCCTCCGAATGGGCCACCGGCTACTCCCAAACTGCACGAAACGCGAGGGCATAGCTATCCTGTGGTCGAGAGGCGCCTCCTCGGTCATGCGGCCCAATTGATGATCCTATAATAACGAGCGACTGCTTCTGCTCTTTAACCCTTTGATATGACCGAGGGAAAAGCTAAATGTGTCTCGGGAACCGCAACGGATTTAATCAGAAGGAAACAAGAGGAGTATGAATGAATAGTAATTTCCCTCCCCAGCCAAAGCAGAGGACAGTACAAGATTGCGATGGCTTAAAGATGCCAGAAGAGCCGGGTGAAAGATATTAATCCTAATTCATCCAAATCCATGATGATTGACTAATTGGCATTGGCAATAAAAAGATTAAAAAAAAAGTTTTTATTCAAAATAGAATTTAAAAAATTGCTTTTGAACGCCAAAATTTACATCTACCACCGGTTCAACCCTAGCCCTG
This sequence comes from Calycopis cecrops, assembly GCA_001625245.1. Taxonomy (NCBI): domain Eukaryota; kingdom Metazoa; phylum Arthropoda; class Insecta; order Lepidoptera; family Lycaenidae; genus Calycopis; species Calycopis cecrops. The sequence continues at coordinate 118,296 of LUGF01025860.1, forward strand.
CCCTGAGAAAAACCGGAACAAACTCAGCGGACCTCATGAATTAAAGATTTATCTAAAAGTATACACTAATACATTCTTACTGTATTATATACAATAAAAACTTTAATTTACATTTATTTTTGTACAGATGTAGCCTGGGGGGAGGGTACTATTCCCAAGGTGTGGTATCTGTGTTTAGTAAGAGGTAATGCCACACTGCATGCTTTCATGCAGCCGAATTGTTACCGGTAGACCGGGGAGGTACCTCTCGCTTACACAAGACCGGCGTAAAGTTATAGCTGTGCTGTCGCGTTTAGTGCGGTGTGTAAGTAGCCGGTGGCCCATGGAGGGGGGAGGAGAAAGGAGGGCAACGCATTTGTATAGTCCCTATGCGGTTGTCTGTGGGCGTCGGTAGTCATGAAAATGGCTCCGACTGCTCGTTTGCCCCCCTTTACCAAAAAAAAAAAAATTTTTTCATAAAATCTATTACTTTGTAATATTCCTTACCACACAAACGTTCCTTAACTACCTTTTTAAATTTGTTGATTGAAAGTTTTTGAACGCTTTCTGGGATCTTATTGTAGAGGCGTATACATTGAACCCGAACGGAATTCTTTACTCTGCTTAGTCTATGAAATGGTACATCTAGTTTGTGCCTGTTCCTAGTATTTTCATCACGATTAGCGCTTTTCGTATTGAATTCAATAATACGTACATACAAGGCAATTGACGGCTTCCTGTACGTTTTAGTGGGGTAGAGTGCTCCAACAGGGAGTTCAGAGTTCCCACAATAAGGAAAACTCTAAAACACATAACGCGTCAATGCGGCCTAAGTGCTTTTCTCACGTAAAAAATATCCTTCCGTACCTACTTACTACTTAGCATCTCATCGACTCTTAATATGCCAAATACTTAAATATTGTGTGCAAATTTAATATTCTGCATTTTATTTACGATTTGGAACAACATAATTTTACTTTTTATAGCGAAGAATATTAGTAGCTTTTAGGATAGATAGCATTTAGGTGAAACTTCGAGGCAATACTAGATTTAATATTCAATAACTAAAATCCGATTGCCCCAGCTAAGTCGATCGTGTATCAAACACAGTGGTACTGTCCTTGTATGTAACAATTTCTGCCCAAATTCTAGTCTCGTGCCCCTAGGATGTTTGGATAGGTTTGGACTTTGGACTCTTACTTAGAAATATTATCTTCCTCTTCTAAGCACAAAGCTGCTCTTAAAACACATTATTTCATTTTTGTAGTTTATTTTTAGTCATTGTAACAGTCATTCAATTTACATCATACTAATTCGATACTTATTGTCTTCTGGTCATCAAATTAGAAATGGTACTTCACAAAAACGAAGGGAGCTGAAATTTACCAAAGCGCGGCAGGCTGCGCAGGATTAAGCTCTGGCGTGGTACGGCGCTTGGAAACCATGGAGTTGATATGGGGCCCATTTATGGGTACAAAAAATTATCTTAAGGGCATTAAGCCACTAGCTAGCTAGCTACTACTAGTGCGTATGGGACAAAAAAATAAAAGGACAACTATGCAAATTTTTATCATGGAATATTTGGTGTAGGAGACCTGAGGAGAAACTGTAACAGACTAGCCAAACTACATATTAAAGCTGTGTACACAAAATGTAGTCTTTTCTTTTAAATTAAAAAATTAAAGCTCAGGAGAAAATGGTGAAGAACCCCAACACCTTAGCTGAACAATAGGAGACATGTTAAATGCGACTTGACAAAAGTTATACAGTGTGATTAGCCCCTTCTATTGATAAATTGTTTTAAGCTTTCACGATTTGTATTCATATTTGTATACTGTAAACGGGACTTAATCGCGTTATAAAATCGAAGTATTTACCTCGACTCTCGACGTTTCGGCCGTAATGCAACGGCCGTGGTCACGAGTAGACTCTCCCTTCTATTGATATCTGGGCTCTGAAGTATATAATGTCTCAGAAACCATTTACATAGACAGAGGCACATTAAGTAGGTACTTTAATATAATAACATCTGCAAAAAGTAGTGAAGTCTCACCAAAAATATTCTTTTTAGAACTAGCCAAGTCTAGTTGGAGCTGTTTCTTTCTCTATAAAAAGTAATGTTAGCAAATTTATTCCAAATCAAATCCAAGGTGGCTTAGGTACAGCGATGTCTTAATTAGTATTTATGTCGTTGACTAGGAGGTGTTAGTTAAGTTTATTGATCTGTGGTGTTCGTATCTAGATATGCATAAATAATGTTGAACGACCGGTCACTTTATTCTATTATCTATTAAATGTGTCGTTATGTGGGTCGTATGTATTTTGTGATAATTTGTTCTAAAATGTAGCTGGAGCAACGTCCGCCGCTATCAGCGCGACTGAGAGGCGCTCCGTTTATCAACTACAATATATCATTGTTCACTACCCTCTGGGAATAATATATACTTGTTTATTATCAGTTTTGGTCTGGATAGATTTTATTCGCGTGAATCTGCTAAAATCTATACAATAAGAAGCGTGTTTTAAAGTAGGTATAATTTGGTTATTCCATATGGAAATCTATATCTGTGCCAAAAGGGAATACCAAGTTCGCATAGAAACTTTTGAAAAACCGAGAGAGATAAATGTCACATTAAACGGTGGCGCTAATAATGTACAAAAATTTCTATCTGACTGACGTTGTCTTGTCCATAGATAATATACTTATAACCAGGGAGTCTAGTCATTATTGAAAAATATGTTGTCATGGTATTTAATATTAGTTAACTAAAATGTTTTAGGACTAAATGTTTGGTTTTAAGCAACACGTTTTAAGTGTATGTTTTATAAAGAAAAATATAAATATATAATGGTCAAATAACATCATCACTGTAACGCAAATAGTTTGTTGTGCGCCTAGTGAGCCGTGTGCCGTGTGATGCTAACCCAAGCTCAGCCAAGCCATACCAAGCTATGCCATGCCATGCCATTCCTAGCAAGGTCTTTATTAATATTCTTATTATATATAACGAGGCAGACACCGCAGCCATGTTTTTTAAAAGGGGGACTTTAGCACTGCTGACGTCAACAACTTCAAGATGATGCTGGTTCATTTTTTTTTTTTATGATATAGGAGGGCAAACGAGCAGCCGGAGCCATTTTCATGACTACCGACGCCCACAAACATCCGCATAGAGGCTATACAGATGCGCTGCCCTCCTTTCTCCTCCCACCTCCATGGGCCACCGGCTACTTACATACCGCACGAAACGCGACAGCACAGCTGTCACTTTACGCCAGTCTCGTGTAAGCGAGAGGTACCTCCCCGGTCGTGCCGGCCCAATTCGACTGCATGCAAGCATGCAGTGTGGCAATACCTCTTACCAAAATAATCATGATAAGTTTTTCAAATAAGACTATTCCAACTTCACAATAGCTCAGTTTTATTATCTGGGCAGCATTTCGTTGTCCCAGAGAGCTCCACCCTGTACGACTACTGCGATTAGAATTATTGTCTCGTCGTACAATGCGGAGAACTTATATTGCAAGTAACACGTGTTCAACTAATTTAGCTAATGATTGCGATAAGAACATTCAAGAATTTACACTTTTACAATCAATTGTTCCATTTTAATAAATCAAGTCGTCTTCGCGCCGATATACCGGGTGTTCCAGACCACCCGTCCAGGCTGATTATTTCGAAAAGTTTAAAAAAAAAATCAAAACAAAAAAATACGTGTCAAATATTTTTTTGAAACTCTATCAAATCATACCAAAAACACCCCTCACTCCCAACCCCCTGTTAGGGGTAGGGGGTGCAACTTTAAAAATTCAAATGGAAACCTGTATTTTTTTTTTGCAGATTCGGATTCGTCATGAAAAAAGACATAGATTTTGTCTGGAACATTTTTTTTGATTCGCCATAGATGGCGCTGCAATCGACAAAAAACGATTTTCTTTGATTTTGACAAAAATCAAAGTCAAAAACAAAAATAAAAACAAAAACAAAACTAGAACCATGAATAAAAACAAAAACAAAACAGAATCAGTTCAAAAGCAAAACAAAAACAAAAATAATCTCCGATAAAAAATCCGAATCTGCAAAAAAAAATACGGGTTTCCATTTGAATTTTTTAATTTGCACCCCCTACCCCTAACAGGAGGTTGGGGGTGAGGGGTGTTTTTGGTCCAGACCACCGTCTGGAACACCCGGTATATTATTATTAGGCGTGTTTTTTAATATTATAACTAGGTAATTAAGGTATAATACCGACAAGCAATGATTGTTGCATTGTTATTAATAAGCTAATTAGTTTGAACGAGCGATTCATTCTTAATTTTATTACAAAGATAAAATTGTTTAAATAGCAGGGTCTGTAGTTTATGGGAATCAGTCTTACTGTACCGATTAAGAGAAAACTCTGCTGGAAGAAATATCTAAACAACGTTTATTATTTCATCGTTTTACTATATAAGTCAATACAAACGAAAAACAAAAGCAACGAAAACAAAACAAGCATGCGAATTTAATTGCATCACCAATGACGTCAAAAGTTAAAACTTCCGCTTCTGTTGTCATGTAGCTTTCATTGTCATAATTAATTTTCACATTCGACTCAGTTCTTTCCAATCGAATGGAAAATATCAAATATGTTGTTGGACAACAAAGAACACAAATATTGTAACATTAATTGGATACAATTTATTTTTATTTCTTTATCGAAGCTAAAAATATATTGTTTACAACATACGCCAGGCTGGTATGGATGTGGGTGATATGGGATCAGTTCTCATGACGTTCAGTGAAAGAGGCTTGTGTCCAGCTGTGTAGCTGCGGAAAGGCCGATAAAGATATGCTGAAGAGCTTGACTAAATGGTCTTCCATTTTGACCCTAGCAATTTGACAGTTATCATCAAGGAAGGATGTTATATCGTCTTGATAAATGATGTTATTAAATAAATAATCGAAAAAACACTAGAAAATGCTATCTATTATTATTTATTGTTCGAGATAATAAAGAAAGAAACAAAGAAAATATTTTTATTGATCACAAAATCCATAACAATCACAATGTTATATTAATATATACATTGCCAACGTGACCAGTAGATGTGGTCCATTCACTTGTCGCGTCCGTATATTGACATGACTCTGATTTTCAATGAGGCCCCATTTTCATTCAGTTGAAGCGACAGGCTTGACTGAAACTAAATATATGATACAAAACACTAGAATCACACATAAAAATACACAACGACGTAATATGCATATATAATTTATTGTGCAACACTTAATACTCGAAATAGAAATGTTGTTGGTATTTTATTTAAAGTTTAAACAACAAATAATGATAGACAAAAAGTCATGATTTCTCATTTGACAGGACAATAAAAGCTGTAGGGGCGATGAAAATATAGTAGACTATATTTTCTAGACTGTTGCCCGCGACTTCGTTCGCGATTACTGAATTTCTCGCATCAATGAGCGATTTAAGTGTTCTAAATGTTGACCAGGCTTAGTACCTATACACCATAAGAAGTTTAATTCAAATCCATCTAGTAGTGTCGGAGATTAGGCCGGACAAACAGATAAACAGACAGACAACAAAGATTTTATTTTTTTTGTCTGTCTCTTTGTCTGAAACATTGCAAAGTGTACTAATACCATTTTAAGATCGCCTCCAATTAGTTTTCGTAAATTTATATGCAATTGTACAGGCACACGGATTGTACTGTTTTATCATATTATATAAGTATATGTAGGTATAGAAGACTGCTGAAGCCGAGTTTTGTGTGCGAGACGCAGTGTGTTACCCTCTTCTTTCCAAGTTAACTAGCTTCACTTAGAAATGATCACATCAAACACGCGAGGTGCCGTCTGCACTGCCCTTATTTAGCAGATTTTCCTTGATTATATGCGGAGCGGGTATGAAGTTTGTCTCAGCAACCCAAAACAAGCATTTAGACTCTCTGGACAGATAATCTATTACTTGGGCCATACACTACGTCCGCATAGTTAAGAATAGTTAAATGAAACTTGATTTATTTGAAAATCTATGGCATTTAAATGGGTTTTTAAAAAATACATGACCTTGAGAGGTTGAGTGTAATTGCATCAACCGATGGAGACATGAAATAATAGCCTGTATTGTATATCTACAAACATTTCCGTGTCAAATTATCATTTTCTCATGGAATTTAAGGAATATATTTTCTTTGAACTACTTTTAGGTTTTCTTGGTTTTGAAGTCATGTGGAAGGAACAGGTAATAGACGAAGGTGCGGTAGTTTGATAAACAGAATAGTGAGTATTGTCACTGCTGCATTGCAGCCTAACTGACAGGTGCAACCCGTGGTTTTGTCGTTGTACCGTAACACCACCCGTTGTCGACGGTATACACCCACATCGCAGTAAGGACGACAACTTATAAAGGGTTTTCCATTTGGACGTGTCGATTTTAAAATTGAGTAAAACAAGTTGTATATGAGATATATGAGATATCAATAAGGTATTACCTTTATTTGAGAGCTCTATCAATGACATATCATTCAAATGGCCGCCGCGTCTTCGCTGGGTGGCGCGTAATCGATGGTTGGTTGGATGGTTTTCGATGACGCATAAATCGGGCTGAATTTGATCGATAGCATCGATTATCTTGTCTTTGAGGGTCGCGGTGGTTTGCGGCTTTTTTGCATAAACATGCTACTCAAGAAAGATTTACAAGAAAAGGCTAAAGGGGTCTAAATTCACGTTGGCTTTGCGCGACATGACCATCCCATGAAACCGCTCGTGAAGAGTATCGATTGTGTCTGGAGCTGTGAGGCATGTAGCGTCATCCTACTGAAACCATATGTCTTCAGGGCCTGTATCATCCAAAACAGGCTACAATAAGCTAATGACATCGTCCTATATGCCCCAAAATGGTTGCTAGATAATACCTACCATAGTATGTTGATAGTAAAAATGTAATATTTTTTAAAATCAAGTTTAAACATTAATACATCAATAATACATTTTGCTCGACGCTGTAACTTGCCATGATGATTTGTCTTTAGCGAATGATTAAAATTTGTTGTGCCACAAGTTGTCAAAATCAACCCGTCCTCATTGGAAAACTCCTGATATCGTTTATAGAATTCTGTGCCTCCTGTGATGAGTGATGTAAGTTGACCTGGACCATTTTTTGTTTTTTATATGAAAATAATTAGCAAAAAATTACGAATTTTTTGGTCCAACTCAAGTATTCCACTTTTTTAACTATATTATCTCGGAAACTATAGAAAATAGCTATAGTTTCCGAGATAATATAGTGAAAAGTGATACGAGTAGCAGCACCTTGGTAAAAAAAGTGCATGTTGATATAAAACAAGTTTATGTACTGGTTCCAAAAGCAATTTCTCGTGTTTAGTTTAGCCTTTCTAGTGTTGCATAATGATATAACTAAACTTATATTATTTAACACATCTTTACTCGTATCACAACATTTTAGTTGGTAAAACTCGTAGTTTTTTCAATAAAAAGCCAGATTTTCTCCAAATTTATAACATTTATCTAAAAAAATCAAATGTATTTTTAAAGGTAATGTTTTTATCAATTACATGAAGTACTCGGATCGATGCTACTCACTTTGGTTCACAAAATAGAATTTTTAAAATCTGATTTTCTTGTAAAATAAAGATTTTGGACTTGTCTTACTTATCACAGGAGGCACAGAATGTATTGTCACTAATTCTTGAGGAAAATTTATATTATATTTTGATTAGATTAAATAATATACTATACTATTTTATTACAATTTCCATTTTTAATTATTTTAAATCATATAAGTTTCCGGTTTCGGTAATTCAGCGTCAGGTATTGTAGTATAATATGTCGTGGGAAATACATTTATTTCTAGGGGCATCACAAATCGGCTTGCGTTCAATTCGACTACTCATGAGCTTACCATGTAGGCAATAAAAGTACATCAGAGATCATGTACTTCAACCAACTTCAGATCAACTCATTATACGTCATGGTGTCCACATCTAGTCTGTGCTCCTGTACGGAGGGAACTAAAAACGACTTATGTGAGAGAAAACCATTTCGCCGTATTCTGAGAAAACAATGTAACACTATCTGTTACGAAATCTTTAACACAATCACAACTGGTTTTCCGTGTGACGCGAGAGGCGCCGCCCGACTTGGGTGAATAAAATTTAGAAGCTGTTTCAGCTATTTTATTAGTTCCAGCTATATCGCCAAACAATAATAATTAAATTAGCTATTTATAGTGTTTCATACCTCCAGTCTGCGGGAGAGAGAAGTTAGTCATTCCAGACCTAGTCTTGTTATCCGACAAACTCATACGAGCAATCCAATGAAATTGTCGATATCGAGCTTTTCTTTCGTCTCGCTTTCGTTTTCTTTCATGGTTTTGTCCTTCGTGAAGAAGTACGTACTTAGAGGCACTAAAATCGGTCCGGGTGGGATGTAATGCAGATCCAATCAAAACCAAAATCAAAGATCCAGGATGGATACCTACTAATTCTCCGCAAAGGGTTGACAGGCAAAAATCAAAAAACCGGACAGACTTAAATTTAGCTGGACATTTTGCCCTAAATGCCTGACGGGGACGCGACTATCAAAGAAAAAAATTAGTAGTTTTGTCTTATGCACTTATTATTATTAATCTTTTGAGGCTTAACTACTCTAACAATCACACGGCCGCGAACTTTTTGGTAAACTTGTCAAAAGCCTAACAAAACCGGACAGGCCGGACCTGGGTAAGTTTGTCCCGACACAACTGTAAAGGGCGGACATGTCCGGTTACATCCTGACACCTGGGAACCGTCACTCTGCAGGTACTGGCAGTTGGCACCTATTGGCTGCGTAGATCGTATATCGGTTTAGTGCGTGTGTTACGACAACCGTCGCAAGTTCGAATCCCGCAGGTTATGGATGTTAATTTGTGTATAGTTCATATGTTGTACTGTTTATATTAAAATTTTTAACATTTTTTTAATATACTTACATAGAATATTAATTAATATATTTGTCTATTAATTATCTATAACGCAAGTATTTACAATATTTAACTGGGGCTGTCGTGGTGTGATTAGTCATCTTACTAATATTATAAAAGCGAAAGATTGTATGTTTGTTTGTTTTTTGTTACTCATTCACGCAAAAACTACTGAACCGATTTTCATGGGTACACACATAGAGGGTAACTGGGATTAACATATTGGATAGTTTTTATCCCAAAAAAAGTTTCCTCTAGGATACCACGGGATGATTTTCTATTTTCCACGGAGTCAAAATTTACGCGGGTAAAACCGCGGGGCGCAACTATAAGAATAAGAATAAGAATAATTTATTTGTGAACCGCATATAAAACCTAATTTATGAACATTTTACATAATTATTATACAATCGTGTGTCACAAATTGGTGCCAACTCAGTATTTTGCTGATTTCTACCGGCACTGGTCTTCCGTTGGTACCACTTGGTGAAGTCACGAATATACTACACATATATAATACACATATTATTATAGTGAAGGTAAGGTACACACTACACAAAACATCACGAGTTACACATAAACGAACGTACAAATTACAGAGTTGCCTTATTTAAGGTACCTACATCTTTATTTGATGGACAACTACATATACAATAATATTAGGATAATTTCCATAGGTAGGTATTTGGACTACGTATTCTCGATTTGAAAGGATATAAACAACAACATATAAGGTAAGTGGGTTACTAAATAATATTCTTAATAATAAGATAATTAATAAATAATAAGATCTTATTTTTATATAAATAGGCTTTCAGTTTTTATTTTAAAATGATTTAACGATGAAAATATTTTTTTTAAATGCACTAGTATCGAGCTTCCTCCTTCTTCTGTTGTTCGAAAATATACTTTTTTAGCCTGATTCTGAATGAGTGAACATTTTGTAATAAATAATCGAACAGCTAGTATTACTATAAAAAGAAAATTTGAGCAGCAGGACACTGACCATTTTCAGGAATTAGTCAGTCCTTCTTTGTGCTAGATTGTGTGTGTTCTTTGTGTTAGATTCCGCTAACAGGGGACTGATAGAAAACAAATCAGTCCCTTTGATCTGTGGATTTGGATACACTGGTAAGTGAAAGTAGGAAAGTTTGTACGTAAGTATGTTTGTTATTCCTTCGCAAAAAGCTACTGCAGCCAATCTAATGGATAACATTGGACACAGATATAGAATATAATAATACTGTGATGCCTGTTACAATACTGTCTAGGAAAATTTTAAAACAGTTTTTATTCCGAAATAAGTAATTTCCTTGGAATTCATTTAACACGGGTGAAACCGTACGGCATAGCTAATTATTTTTAAATGTGAAATGTGAAGACTAAGCTTTATTTTAATTTTGATTACGTTTGTGAGAAACAATAATTGCAGTTCAGGGGAATGAAAATGATAAAGCAAGACGCTAGAAAGAGGTAGGGCCATGCTGTCATCAGGCCGTCCGGCTGCAGCTGGGGTGATACGTCTCGCTCACATACAACTCACGGTCACTGTGTCGCGTTTTGTGGGGTTTGTGAATAGCCGCTGACACTTTACGCCGGTGTCGATAGAGCGAGAAGGCCTTCCGGGGCTTGCAAGCCCAATTCAGCTGCAATACTTCACGATCTATTTAGACTTTACTAGCTGCGCCCCGCGGTTTCCCCCACGTTTAATTTATAGGAAATTCATATAAACTTCAACACCCTATTTCACATCCTTAGTGGTTGAATTTCTAACAATCCTTACTTAGAGAATGCCTACGTCAACCACTTGCTAATCTACGTCTAATCTACCTGCATGCAAAATTTCAGTCCGATCCGTCCAGTGGATTGGGCTGAGCGTTGATAGATCACTATGTCAGTCACCTTTAAGTTTTATGAATAGACGACAAACAAGTATGTCAACGTTTTTGTATTTGTGCATTTCTAGATACTTCATCAATTCGAAAAGTTGATTTCGCTGTTTCTTCAAAGCTAGAGTTGAAGCGGTGATAGATGTAATCATTATTATTATTGTTCACGTGCAAAAAGTAATTTTTAAAAATGTATTTTATGTTCAAAATACATATTATTTATATATTTTGCCGTACATTAATGTCACATTTACAAAAAAAGGCTTTAATTCATGAAAGCTTTCAGCTTATTGCAAAATACATTTTATGAAGGATTCACGCGCAAGCCATCAAAGGAGAGGATTAACTCATATATTCTCTTATTCACTAATAGTGGAAGCCGATTATTGTTCCATTAACTAAAAGGCGATAAATGGATTTAAAAATCGGTCATGGTCCTATTTCGAAATGTTAGGGCCGTAGATGTGCTGAAAAATTAAAAATAAAAATTGGTTGTCTATAAATTCGGTTTACGAAAGATAATTTTACGTGATAATGCTTTTTTGTGCACGTAATCGGCTTGTATGACGTCGTAAACGTTTATAATATAATGAAAAAAAAGTACAATTATCGACAACCAACGGCCATCTGATTTTAATATTCCATCTATCGATGGATTTCGAAATGATATCTCCAGTAGCCAAATCCACATTTACAGGACAGGCATTTTTAGGCAGTCAATGAATAGGTAATGTATTAGCCACTTACTACTTAAGTAGTAGTTAACTGATAATGATGAAGCCGATAATTACGAAGTTCCAGTTCCCGAGCGGCTTGTCGCGTCGCGATCTAACGGTATCACATACTTGAGCCCTTGCCGCGCCGAAGGGCTTTTGACGCACCGCGCTAAAGCTTTTTCATTAGACGCCACCGATGCCAATAACTAGATCCAGCGAGTAAAACGGCCATGTGCGAGTCGGTTATATATTATGTCAAAGTCAGATTGTATCAATCGCCGTATTACATTACCGTTTTCAAAAACAAGGTCGTTTGTAATGTGATGAATACGGCTGTGTTAAAGTCTGCCAGATAGTTTTCGGCGCTATTTTTATTATATTCTTTAGAAGTCTGGCCTTTTCGCCGAGGTCAGCTTGTCGCTGGAGGGATCCTGTTCATATGTATAAAAATTGAATTAGGTTAGATTATTATTTTAGGCAATTGTAAATTAATCGAGTGAGCATGGCGACTTACCAATTTATATCATACTAACGAAATAATGCAGCTATATAGAGCGTAGAGCGTTATGAGTTTGAATTCTGCGTATCTATAGCGATTTTTAAACAAATAGCATTATTATAAAGAAAGTTGTAGCTGTAGCTGTCGGAGCACTTCGAACCTTATCACTGGCTACTCTTGTTCTGGATTTCATTTCATCCCTGTTGATGGACTCCGTAGCGTACACAAGTCTTTTTACTTCTCCCCACAAATAGAAGTCTAATGGAGTTGGAAAGCCACGTCACGAACCCACCACGACCTTCCAAATTATTTTGAAAGAGTTTATACAAAAACTCACGTACCTACATATTTCTTGTATGCTTGCATTAAATTGCATCTAGTCTTGCCATCAGTTCTGTTACATTGCAAATAACATTAATTGCTTTTACAGTGTGATAGTTTAATACACACATTTAAAACAATTAAAAATATAAAAAGCTTATTCGAAGTGGTCTCCATTGGCTGTAATACAGTCCTTTAAACATTGAGGCTAGTTATCAACAAAAGCACGCACTCTTCCCATGGGGAAATTCTTCACTGCCAATCGTATGGATTGTTTTAGGGGCTTAAAATTATTATGGCGTTTAGAGCAAGCTGTACTCTCTAAAACTGACCACAAATCATAATTCAGCGTATAAGGATCGGGACTAGACGACCAGTCTTCAGCTCTGATGAAGTACGAGACGTTCACTTCCAACCAAGACTGCGTGGACCGAGCTTTATGACCCGGCACCAAGTCGCCCAGTGTTGCTGGAAGGACCATAGCTGATTATTCAACATGGTATTATTAAGGGGCTTAACTACTTTCTCAAGAATAGTATCTTGATTCACTTGTGACGATGTTCTGATATCTTTTTCACAAAAATATGGCTCAGTCACTCCTTCATAGCTAACAGCTGGTGGGGTTAAACCATCACTGAGGTCAGATTATGCCCACGTTGTACTCTGTCGACTAATGGGGAAGCTTTCTTAGAGCTTCGTTGTTTGTTAAAATGTTGCTCAATTGTAAAGAAAATCTCTTCCGTAAACATTTTTTTTCTGTAATCTCCCTTTGTGTAGGCACCAGGTTTCGATTTTAACACCCTATCCATCCTTAATTTATCAGTTAAGAAATGACCAGTACGTCTGCTTTGGTTGCAAGTCCTCAGTCATCTCTTAAATACGCGAAATGGTTCTAGGTGCTATCTTTATTTCCCGAGATAAATTCTTTTGCTTTCTGATAGGATTTTTTTGAATTCTTTCCCTTACTGTTTTGGCCATCTTTTTCGTACGAACACTAAGTGGACGGCCAGATATTTCTTCATCAGAAACCGACGAAGTCTCACTACACCTATAAAAATTCCAGTATACAAACATTTGACTAATACCAAGTGTATGGAGAGTTTTAAAAATTGCATTTGGCTCTATACCTACTTCATGTAATGTAATCACAGAGATTATGTTCTCTTTATCAACTCACTCCATTTTAATATCTCAAAATATTGTACAATGTTTACATAGTATACGTTGTACAATGTATAGAAAACTCAATGAACAAGCGTATAAAAATAACAGATCAAATTCAAATATATATATATTTTTTTAATTGTAACAGTATTTCTGGCCAGAGTAAGTATATTTAAATTATGCTAAGCCCAAACCCAAAGGTCTTACAGTTTTTCCGTAAAGTGTACCACATGTACAGGCAGTGGGGTATAGGGGGCTCGTATCGCTCGCCCAATTAGCGGCGACATACAATATATCATTCGCGTAAATTTCAGATGTGGGCATATCACGGTTTATGAGAATTAGCCTGGCGACAGATGGACGGATAGCAGATTCGTAGTAATATAGTCTCGTTTTTAGCCTTTACGTACGTAACTCTTTCTCTCTCTCACTCTCTTTCTTGCATGCATTTAAAAGTCGCTCGTGATTCTGGACAACTAGTGAACTCTACCTCTTTTCCATGTATCTACTATGAAAACACATACCGCCTCTTAAATAAAATAAAAAAAGTCATATAATAATACTTCAGGACTATTGATTTGTTTTTAACTTTTCTTAATTGAAAATTACTAGCTGTGAAAATGAAAAAGGAACGCTTAGAAAATATACAGGGTTATTTTTTGGTCACCGGCCAAATTTTCAGGTTTGGTTCAGAATCAATAATACATTCGATTTATGAAATAAAAAATGTTAAAAAAAATATTAGATACAATTACTTTGTCCCATGTTACGTTATGAAATGTAAAACATATTTCTTGGTCACCACTCACCACGCTGGGTCGGCTTGCACCACACACGCGACTCACGCGACGGTAGGACGACGTCACTGACCTTGAAGTCGATACATTCCATGTAATAACAACAATTCGATGTATTTTTGAGGACTATTTCAAATCGATTTTTATTTAATAATATATCATAATTAGACGATGAAATTTAAAACACACTTTTGGAGTTATGACTATTTCCTTATTTTAAAATTTGGCCGGTGACCAAAAAATAACCCTGTATAATTACACGACTTGCATTTTTCTTTACGTTATATAGCCTATGATTAAGGAAAACGCTTTCACAAACTAAATACAGGTTATACTTTAAGGGCCGATTTTTCAATCCTCAGATAAAAGTTAACCCTGGGAATAAACTATCTCTGTTTAATTTTTTATTTCGTGTTTAAGTGCGATGGGTATAATTTATTCCTAGGGTTAATTTTTATCTGACGATTGAAAAACCGGCCCTTATACGACTTTTCAGTAGCGACTAATAGCTATATCGTTGTCGTTATTGTTTTTATCGTATACGGCAGAAACAAGCAGTCAGAGCTATTTTTCGCAATACCGACACAAATAGCCATCCGAGCAGATGAGTTGCCTGCCCTCGTTCCTCTTCCTCCCACATGGGCCACGGGATATTGACATACCGCTGTGCCAGCTGTGCTGTCTTGTGTCGTGCGTTGTGTAAGTATTCAGTGGCCTATGGAGGGTTGGGAAAGAAGGAGAGCAACGCACCTGTATAAGCTCAATGCGGATGTTTATGGGCGTCGGTGGTCATGAAAATGGTTGCGACTGCTCGTTTGCCTCCTTATGTATAAGAAAAAAATCGATGCCAAAACCCGTTATTGTCCCCTCCATATAAGAAAAACTGAAATTAATGTAATCTATATTTATTAAAAGAGCTGTTGCCTGTGAGCTGTGAGCATTGTACAAGAAGCCTACTTGGTTCAGTTGAATTCCACACGCTGTCTTTTCATTTTAGCTACTAACCCCCCCACCGTCAAACACCATAATCAAGCTTAAACCATCAACCATGGTGGGAATAACGTGTTTTTACAATCTCTATCAATACCGAATTGTTCTTGTTGATTCTAAAGTTTATAGCCAGAGCATTTACAAATAGACCTTACAAAATATTTTTATATCACTATTTGCATTTTTAATCTAAGTTTCATAACAATGGAGTAATGTCTCGGCGACTTTCATATTTTTCGTTGCAATAACGAAAGCCTCCTCAGAGGAGCCACGAGTTTCCATATAGGAGTATGAGAACTTACGGTGTTTGGAGTTCCTGGCCGTAGTGTGCAATATAATACTATTGTATATGGAGGTTTTGTTGGATATATTTCAGTCCAATAGAAAGAGCTGGTATTTCTGTCAAAAATATTATTTTTATTACATTTTATTAAAAACTCAATGGATGGATGTGGCAAAGGCATCGTGTGTTGTTATTTAATATTTACAGGCCTGCCTTTTGTATGCAATGGCTGAATATATGAATGTATAAGATTTTATATAGTTTTGTTTTCAGAAATGTACTACAGAGCAATTCCTAGAATTTCTTATAACAACACATGAACAAACAACATCAACACAACACAACACACTAGACACTGGTAAATTGTAATTTTAAGTGGCCTAACATAAATACAAAATATTAATACCTAATATTTCTGTCTTTCTATCGCAGTCCACGAGATGCAACCTGGTGACAAGTCGAAGGACGGAAGGATAGTTTTAGTAGTAGGTTTTTAGTTTTTTGGTTTTGAATCTTTGGGTTTTTACACGTTGGGTAAGGATAACAGGTCACTAAATAACAGGATAAAAAATGGTGATATATCTATAGAGCATAGACAATTAAATACTTTCGATAACTGTAAGGTAATAGTTATAGTCAGTTATGGTACATCGATGGTCTTGCGAAAGGAAAAAATCCCCTTTGTCATAATCCGCGGTAGGTTCAAACGTGTCGCAGTCTTTGTCGAAAAAAAAATCTGTCAGACAGTGAAATGTCGACCATATTGTTTATTTTTATGATATTTTTACAACTCTACAATGTATTGCGAACTGTGACGTACTATAAAAATGCCGTTTGCTTAGAATTTTAGGATAGAAAAAAGGAAGGCATCATTTACGCGCCAAATAATGCGTTTTCAAGAGAAACTAGATATTTTTTTTATGCGCGGGCCTGTACAATTGGTTACAGTTATATTTTTTCTAAAAACTAAAAGGTATACAAAGAAATTTAAAAAATATATTAAATAACCTTTTTTATTAATTTATTCTTTATTAAAAAGTCTATTGTATATTATACACAGAAACAGACATAAATGTCAAAGGTTTTAAAGGATCGGGTTATGGCCCACCACTCGTTCCCACCACCAGGATCGATTTTAAAGGATGCAGCAACAGCGATATCAGCAGTGATATTGTTACCTCTATTAATTAAAAGCAATCAAAAAATAATAAACCTTTAGAGAACACCGCGCAGTGACGGTAACGATATTACGAATTACGAATTACCGAGGCCAAGAGGTAAGGCTGTAAGAACCGGCACGACCGGGGGGCTCCCGCTCACGTGACACTGCGGAGGGAAGGAAAGAAACACACCTGCAAAACAATTATGCGGTTGTCTATGCGCTTCTATAGTCGGCCAAGACTCAGTAGGCTCCTTTTCCTTATGGAGTAAAATTATGATGGTGTATGGAGTGATGCCTTTGTTCGCTCATTGTTAAATATGAGACTTGAAGTACGAACGCCAACCGGTTAAATATAAGAAGCATTGGCGGTGCTCCGTGCTAGTTACTTACAAGTATAAATCATCCCATATGATTTAAAAAAGTTAAATAAGAGAACAGAACACCGGTATGTTTAAAATATTTTTGAATTGACTAGTTTCAGCTGTAGAAACGGCTACTACAGTCTTGTTTCTTTTACAGACTTTAGCTTTTTATAATTGAACGAGAGAAAAATGTTAAAAGAAAAAAAACTGGGACGTATTGAAAATGCCATAAACATATAATGGGTATTTGTTTTACTTTATTATTTTACCTATAAGTTATATATTTCACATTTATATAATATTCTCACTAAATTTTCATGGGAAAAACCATAGACTAAATAAAAAGTAGAGACGGAGCGCTGTTAACAATGAAATGTTGCCAGCAAAACTACACCCATTCCTGTATATACACGGTCTCACATACACATTTGACAACCAAACTACACCCAGATCATTAGTTTGTGACAGTTATTCAATGGCGTATGACTTCCAAATATATAATTGTTTATTACCTGAAAATGCCGAATTGTGAAGTGAAAGGCTGCAAAAATCATTCCTCGAAGGACTTACATTTCATACGTAAGTAAACATAAAAATTCATATATTATTAAATCAATTTCAACAATTGTTTGACAGCTTTCAAAACAAAAATGTTGTCACTAGTAAGCGCCAAAATAGTCCCCGTTTATGGGGTTAGTTACTAATGTAACGAAACGTAATGTAATGTAATCACTAATCACGTCCATTTACTTATTTCTATTTTTACTTTTAATATTCACCCAATTAATGTAACAGTAAACAAGCTTTTTTTATTTAATCCTCCCTCATAAAACCTTTTTTTAAGGTTTCCTGTCCGAAATAAAAATATTAGAGATAAGTGGATAGAAGTGATTCGAGTTAACCGAATTGAGCCATCATGAAATCCCACCATCCGCAGCCTAGTTTGTTCAACACATTTTGAAAGTGATGATTTTTAAATCACTATTTTAATATTTCCATAATAAGCAATTTAGAAAGTGTTTAAAACTCTGACGTTTCTGTCTAACATTTGACAGTAGCAATTTCATTTGATAACTAAGGACGTACGTCATACTGTTGCGTGCGACTGTAATAATGCCATCTATAGAGCTTATTTGATTGATTTGATGGAAATGTGTTTTCCACTGGAAGTTTATCGCTATAAAAAGGAGCTATGGCACTGGCTATAGTCCTTCAAATATCTCCATACTAAATATCACATCGAGCCGTTGATCCGATTTAATGTAAAAAAAAAGACAAACAAACAAACAAACATACATACATACACACTTTCGCATTTACAATATTAATATGGATTCAGTAATGTAGGAATATGAAGATTTTGTTGAAAATTCCTAAATTTTTCATTATTTTGCATTATTTTTCTCTCTCATCGTGGCTAGTTATCGAACCTATGCCAATCAAAAAATCCATATGAATAAAAAACGTTCTTGGGTAAAATCTAAAAAAAAAAATTCTATTCTATTCTAAATCTCATAAAACTTTTCAGACCGAAGTTACGGCACTTTAAAAATATTATAAATGCGAA
This sequence comes from Calycopis cecrops, assembly GCA_001625245.1. Lineage (NCBI taxonomy): Eukaryota > Metazoa > Arthropoda > Insecta > Lepidoptera > Lycaenidae > Calycopis > Calycopis cecrops. The sequence continues at coordinate 137,009 of LUGF01025860.1, forward strand.
AGTTTGTATGTTTGTTTGTTTGTTTGTTACTCCTTCACGCAAAAACTACTGAACCGATTTTCATGAAATTTGGCACACACGTAGAGAGTACCTACCTTGTATTGACACAGGATTTTATCCCGAAAAAATGTTTCTATGGGATGCCATGGGATGATTTTATATTTTTCACGGGAATTAAATTTACGTGGGTGAAATCGCGGGGCGCAGCTAGTAAATAATATGTTTGCTTTTTTGTATCCATATATTATTTAAATAACAATCCAAACTTGTTTCTTCTTTCTACACTTACTCGCATCGTAGAAGGAATCGAGGTTTCGAACGACGCAGTGAATGGGTTGAAAGAAAATGCTAACTTATGTATTTACTCATCCATTCATCATGTCCGTATTGATATATTTTGGGGTAATAAGTTTTTACTACACGGCAACTCTCACTAAGCGCACACATGTTTTGCGGTTGTCAAAAAACTGGCTTCATTTCATTGTTGAGAACGCTCCGTCTATATTTTTTATTTAGTCTATGGGAAAAACATAATATTTGAATGCAAAATGTGCCATCGGTTTTAATACCGGTACATGGTAAAATCTGCCAAGCAGTCCCGGACTGTAGGGAACGTATAAAGAACATGGGCCATATTTGTATAGCAGCTGGACTTGACTTTTATTTTTAATGTCCCAAAATAAACTATTGTTAGATTAGATTGTTCATATGTTCTGAGCATAATTCCATTTGAAAATTATGTCTAAATAGCCACGATTTTTTAAAATTACAATAACAATTCTTTTTAGGTTAGAATTGACAATTACCTTTAACCCAACTGCAGTGTAGTCAAGAAGTGTATATTCAGCGACCTTGTTTATAATTTCACTTTCTTTCAAAGTATTGAATGTTAGTTGCTAATCACCATCATAAAATCTACTAGAAGTCGTACTATAATATAGTATCACATATAATATCGCACTATAATACCTATAACATTAGCGTACGTACGTACGTAGGTATCACAATTATTCACAACAACACGCCAAGCGAGTACGATGCGAATGATCGCCGGCTGTCAATCAATAACTCAAGTCGATGACAAATGACGTTCCGTTATAAGTCAATAAAAATAAAAGTTTTAACAAAAACCTTGTACTTAATATGAAATTAATATTTTTAATTTATAATATACTAACATTTGTTTAAAATAACATCAAAGATCGATTTTACATTAATATTTTTATTTAATTAAATTACAATTTACGAAAACACATAAATAATAATTTGTCTTCAAAAAGTGAAATATTTTTTACGTGAAATGAATCATTATTGAGAGCCTTCTGAATATGACATACAGATTATAAAACATTTAAAAATACGAAACAAAAATATATTATTATCTTTTTTTTGTAGCTATTTCTAGAAACCAAATCTAATGTTTTTGACACCTTAAAAAATTAGGATAATTTTCATACTAATGGCACATCTGTTCACGACCGTTTCATTACCTGGTACGACATGGCCCACATTCTTTACAAATAAAAGCCTGAAAACCATGATCCTCCGTTCGAAGCAGTTGATTAATAAAGTAACATGTCCCTTTCATAGCCAATCTACACACGTTTGACTATCTACACACGTTTGACTATCTACACACAGTCATGAAAAGAACCAATTGAATCGGTTTGGATGACGGATTCGATTTGGATTTTATTTTTTTTATTCCCGACGGTGCAACGCAGCGTGTAGGTTGAAAGTTTTCGGGAAATAATCCAAACTTTTCCGGATGAAAACGTTGATGTAAACTAACAGTGTAACACAATACACAATTTCAGTTCAATCATTCATCAATAAAACATTTAAAAAATGTGTTAGAATATAATGTAATTTATTTAGGACAATTACACTGTTACTGTTAATTTACTGTGCTTGTTGTTCTAAGGCACTTCATATATTTAAAACGGTTCAAAATAAACAAAAAACGAAGAATGTAAAACAAGTAGAGAAAAAAGAAAAAAAGATTGATGGCTGGCTTTAGTTCATCTAGTAAAGGATACGCCACGCTCGGGCGTTCCCTCTGCCGAGGCATTAGATCAAATCAATCTAATGCGTTACTAAAAATTAGTTGAAAAATCGACCATAACGTGCATCGGTAAAACATCGAAAGGAGGTCTAATATGCTCCGACAAAAATGTCATTTTGTGCTGCTTAGTGCTTACTTTTATAAAAAAAACATACATCCAGTCTCCTAAAAGATGGAATAACTTTTAATTTCTTAGTAGGTATATTTCTATTGTATTATTGTTGTTTTCTAATTAAATTTATTTCTTAAAACATATTTTATAGAATTTCTTGTAATATCGATTACGGAAAAAAAATCGAATCAAACTCGCAAGGGAGTTTTTTTTCATCAGACAATCGTCAATCAATTTTCATCATTATTTATTACCACAACCTTAACAAAAGATCTATGATTGCGTAACACAAACTTGACTTACTTCATTTTTCAGTGTAAAGACTTTCTTACTACACATTCCCCACGAGACAATCTCATTTAGAATATTTAATGTATATCCTTATTTATTCATTAATTAGATTTCGATTTGAAAAACAAGAGATGACGTTTGCATACACCTCAAGAGACAATTTTTTGGTAATTTACGATTGTCATCTTTATTTCTTGTAGTTGTTTGTTGTTTACCAAATTTCAGTGAAAAGACAGTTTATTATTTTACCGATGTCGATGAAAAATACATTTTCTATATATCATTTTCTTAGTCCAGTTTAAAAAACGTTCATGTCCTGTTTTATATTAGGTACTTCTTTACAAAACTATAGGCTATTAAAAGTGTCTTTTAATTTTGTAAGGAAGCAACAACAAAAAACAGTTTCGCTTGTAATCTTGATTATAGTCACATAAGAAATATGCTAAGATCATTACATTTTTTAAATTGTGATGCTACACTTGCAGTTGTACCCCGTTTGTATGGAGTTTTAAAATGAACGGCCTATTGTGAAAATGTCAATGAATATTTCATATTTTTTTTTTTTATTTTATGATATTGGAGGGCAAACGAGCAGCCGGAGCCATTTTCATGACTACCGACGCCCACATACATCCGCATAGAGGCTATAAAGATGGGTTGCCCTCCTTTCTCCTCCCACCCCCATGGGCCACCGGCTACTTACACACCACACGAAACGCGACAGCACAGCTGTCACTTTACGCCAGTCTCGTGTAAGCGAGAGGTACCTCCCCGGTCGTGCCGGCCCAATTCGACTGCATGCAAGCATGCAGTGTGGCACTACCTCTTGCAAATATATACAAATATATATGTAAGTACCTATCCAAAATACGAAATAATAAAAAAAATCTTTGACAGCAAAATCCATCAAACTGTGGAATTCATTGCCAAACGAGATTAGACAAGCTAAAAGTCTTGAAACGTTGAAACACTTGTTCACAAGTGTTCTTTCAAGAGTGCTCTTTCAAGAGCACTTTTTACAGCTTTAACATTTATTTAATCAGATATTTGGATATGTACATGGTGTTCCCTTAAAGTTAAAGTTGGTAATAACTTTATTATAAAATAAACGATTTTAAAATGTAAACAAGCCGACGATGTCATAATGTCACCAGTAACTTTTTAATTTCATCTTCTCGCTGGACTCACTCACTGGAATCTTTCCATGGTATTATTTAGTAACACTTTAAATATTGTACTTATTTTCTTTTATTTTTATCCTAAGTTTAAGTTAAATGTTTCAATACGTATATGTTAAGCACGCCCTCATCTCCAAGCAATATATCTCTAAAAGATGGTTGCCTGGAAGATATTGCTTTATAGCGATAAGGCCGCCTAATTGTATATTTATATTGTATAGTAGATATAATTTTTGTGTTTAATGTTTGGTGTGCAATAAAGTAATATTTATTTATTTATTATTTTAATTAAAGGGATACACACATTACGGTATGCATATATGCGTGACAATTAATAAATGTAATAGGTTTTTGCAAAAAAGATACAAATACTGTCAACCAGTAAAACTGATTTAAATGATTTTTTTACTTTAAATTATATATTTGTTAATTATGGTCAAATATCAACGATCTCCGGGCTGTTCGTAGTAATATTAAATGATCAAAGGTTATTAAAGTAAACTTATTGTGTAAAAAGTTCTTTTATTTCAACATTTTAATGATTATAATAGTTAGAATTATAAAAGTCTACACTAATACAAAGAATAATTAGAATTCATAACTTTTTTTACAAATACCTAATTGATTTTGTCGGGGCGGTATACAAAGAGCATGTTCGGTTCAGTCATTTAGGCTGCAGAAAATACATTGGATCCGCTATATTTTTGTACATAAATACACATGTGCATACATAAAGAAAGGTGAACAAACAATTTTTCTGAGACATAACACTTCACTATAAGTAGAGCAAAGAAAAACAATTATCCTGGATTTGAAACCTCTTGGTTTGGTGGTTGGTGGTGTCTTATTAGACAGAATAGTCTTCGCTAGTTCGATGAATTGTTTGCGTGACTTATACGCACGACTTATAGTATACGACACATAATCATCCGCGTAGACGTTATACAGAAACGTTATCTACCCCTCCATGGGCCACCGGAGCCTCTCAACCCATTAGAAGTGTAGCTCACTCCGGTCGTGTCAGCACTATGCGGCGGCATGCAGCACATCACTACTTCCTACTTACTACTGGTATCACAATTCGACTAATCCTATCAGTATTATAAGCGCAAAACTTTCAATGCATATTATTTATTCTGTCGCTAATTCGAAATTTTCACAAATACATTTTGTGTATTTACACATTTATATAAAAAACCAAAATACATAGGTATCAACAAATATCCCCTGCACCGCTCTTCCAGGTGAATCAACTCACATCCGAACCAGTGTAACTCAATGTTCGTTATTGCTAAATATTTGAAAATGCAACGCAAATATCTCACAAAAGTATTCAGTCGAACTCCGCTCGCCGTACACGACTGGAATCGGTTTCAAAGCCGGCTTTGTTTTTCGATGTGTAACGATTTTCGCTCTTAATTAAGGTACTGCAATTTAAATACTATTTGCAGTAGCAACAAGGCAATCGGCACTACTTTTTTTAAATAATAATGGGGGCAAAACAGAAGTCTGAACCATTTTCATGACTACCGACGCTACACCCATTGACATCCGCATTGAGGTTGAGAGATTAGTTAGATGCGTCTTGATAAAGGGAGTGCTAAGAGGAAGCTAGATAAAAAAGATATATAATGGCCAATTTTAGGCGTAGATATGTGACATTCAATTGTTTTTAGTATCATAATGTAAGGTTTTATTTGACTATTCCAAATATGTGTAAAACTTGTAGTTCAAATTTAAACAGAAACTAAGAAATTACAAATAACCCACCTGTTTAAAATATGGAATAACTAAAAGTAAAAAAGAATGATTTTTGTGTTTTTCGTGTTCCATATGAATTACGATTTTAAGTTTTAAAATGTATTCATTATTAAAATAATAATACATTTCTCGACATGCTCTAGGCCTAGACTTATTTCACATTAGCCCGAAATAAAAATACATATACCTAAAATATATAATAATTAATTTACAAAAACTATATTTTGTTTTAGAGTATCTATTACAGGGTAAGTATTTATTCAGTGCACACATTTTTTCTGCGTGTTATATATCGATAACTAAGTACATTTCCGCAAAAAAAAGTAATATTTTTTTTTTAATTATATTTTCAAGAATATCCCACATTTGCAAAATGTATTGTCAAAGGCACCGCCCGCGCAGCTCGCCGCTCGCCGACCGAGCGGGGACACGACACCATGTAGGTATTTAAGTGAGAGATAGTAGGGTGTCCATAAACTTCGTTATTTTTTGGAAACATTAAACTGGCCCTAGGATATAGAGTTGTTATTGGAGATCGAAAATAAAAGTGTAGTTAATGTTGCTTTATGTATGTAGACAACATATCGTAATTTGTGCACCGAATAAATACTTACCCTGTACATATATAAAACTCAAACGTGACATAGCCAGCTATCAAAGCACAGCCCAAACCACTGGACGGATTAACCTGAAATTTGGCATCCAGGTAGATGTTACGACGTAGGCATCCGCTAAGAAAGGATTTTTAGAAATTCAACCACTAAGGGGGGTGAAATAGGGTGTTGAAGTTTATATGGATTTCTTAGAAATTAAACGCGGGTGAAACCGCGTGGCACAGCTAGTTTAATTGATATAGGTAAACGACGAAACTCCGTCACTTTTGGATTTCACTAGTTAAACCTCAGGGGCTTTGTCAATACAAGCAATTTGCGCTTTTCGGCCTTGGACGAAGCTTCCACCTTGTCGTGGTGGAGGGCTTGCGTGCTTCTGTGATCACCAAGGCTATGCCGGAAACGGCTACCGATACCGGACAGGCTTGGAAAGAGAGGCCAAACAAAAGATCAGCTCGACTCGGGGTCTTCCACCTGTCCCTCGGAATCAACAGAGGGCGGTGTGGATTGGAACGAGTGGTGGGTCCGATTTGGACATTGATGGCGTGTTTTTGAAGTACACAGGCCAAGGGTCAGGATGGGAACTTGACCTCATTGCACGGTTCCTCGTCGTAGCAAGGACGGTTCAGAGGCAGCCATACAGTCCCCAAGGAGACCTGGCTGGGAGGGATCCTGTTGCTTGCAGATCCGGGGCCCACCAATTATAACTAAATTATAATAAATATATTTAACCAATATAATAAATATATTGCTGAGTCCCTATAAACCAATTATAATAAATATATTGCTGAGTCCCTCGATCA
>LUGF01025860.1:161406-183162 GCA_001625245.1 Calycopis cecrops
AAGATAAGTGGTTCATGTTTTTATTGTGTTTAAAAAGTGCTGTTTTCAACGCAAATTGCGTTGGAAGGCGTAAACGCTCTTAAGTATCCATTATTATTTTGATGTATATGTTATCTAATGAAGAAATATTATTAATATAATAATGTAAGGAATTAAATATAAGCCGTAAGTATCCTAATATTCATATTTTTATATATTTTAAATTCATTATCAGTTTATAAGCTATGAATTCTAGGCTAGAAATCTTATGCAACTCTACGTCTGTAGATTTTGGGTTGCATTTTTTCATAGTGCAGAGAGACAAATGATAGGCTCGTTACGGCGAAACATATGCGAATAGTTAATGCAGACGCGTAACTCTCTTTCTACTCTTCCTTCACCAATCGGCTACCCGACACACACAACGTACGATTTGAAATTTAGAAAATTTGTACACACTTTTGTTTATGTAAATGCTTTTTATAAGGGAGAATATAACAGTACATTTATGTGTATTCTCTGAAAAGGCTAATCAAGTACGAAAAAGTAAACATTTGCAATCAAATAAGTCAAGTCAAATAATAACAAACCGTAGAATATAACGAAAACCAGAGAGGCGGTGTTGCACCTCCCCTCTAGATACATGACAAACGCTGCAAAACAAAACTCATACTTTTGCACGTACCCGGATATTTCACGGAGCGAGATGCCTTTTGCTCTGTGCCGTCTAAATAACGTTTCAGTTTTTATTCTTTTAAACAAAGCATCATAGGTTCCTGAACTGAAATAAATATGATATAAACGGCTGTTTACGGGTTATAAAGGGTTCCGTACTAACAATGAGGATATAGGTATGTCTCCGGGAAACTAAAGCACAAGGAAAGTTTGCTTTAGTGTATCTGCGCTATTAACTCGATTGACTGACCGTCACGCATTAAGTTTGCAGCCCTGTCGGAGAAGTACATTCAGTCCCCGTGGGATACATTCGTTATATGCAGTAAGAGTGATGTAGCATATTCAAATTTCATCTCATTCGGCTCTCTCTCTCTCAACATCGCATCCACTACGATATTTAAATTTCAACGAGTGTTACAAAAGGTTAAAAAATGTTCTTTAGTTTCTCATACACGTGCGATATAGAAACTCAGCTGTACATAATGTAATAATATTTTGTATGGTATAGGAGGGCAACCCCATATATAAGAAAGGGTGCAAGTAGAAATGTATCAATTATAGGGAACTGCGTACAAGGTGCTTGCTTATGTTCTTCTGGGCCGTCTTGAACCATTTGCAGAAGCAATCATTGGTGACTACCAGTGCGGCTTTCGTCGAAACCGAAGCACTGTAGAGCAAATCTTTCTGTTTAAACAAATAATAGAAAAGAGATGGGAGTATGCGCGGGACATTCTTGCTTTCTTCGTTGACTTTACCAAACCCTATGATAGCGTGCACAAAGTAATACTCTTTTTAATACTCAAGCACTTCAGAATACCGGATAAGTTGGTTAAGATGATTAAAGTCGCCCCAAAAAACGAGTAATTAAGGGTCAAAGTTGGAGCAGACCTCACAGAGGAGCTCGAAGTAGCCACAGGACTCAAACAAGGAGACGCACTCTCACCCGTCTTGTTTAACTTGCTATTCGAATACGTCCTCCGAAAAGTATTGATGCAGGATAGTGGAGCAGAGCTAAACGGTAAACATAAAATTATTGGATACGCTGACGACCTGGCACAATTAAGAGAGTGCGAGGACCATGTGCGAGAAATGGCAAAAACTCTACATTATGAGGGCAAAAGGGTTGGACTCAGAATCAGCCGAGACGTAACAAATTTACTAGGAAAAAAACAGTTTGAAATTATCGTGATTAAAGAATGTAAATGTAAATATTATTTACACTAAACAATATATTATTCGAATACATCAAAGAGAGGCACGGAATTCTCAATGTCCCAAAATCTTAGTCAGGTAGAAACGCATAGACGAGAAAAAGGTCTCCTTCCAAGAATCGCCCGGAGGTATGGAATATCGTTTTTGTGGTGCAACAATACGCAGCCTTTTTTTTCGAATTTCAACCTTAACAACTTAATTATACAGCCGCTCTTTTATACTCGACGATATTTTTTGTAACACGCCATTGATATATAACTAAGCGATGTGTATTAATGTGGATATCTGTCCAATACAACACTAGCACCTTTAACACTAAACCAAATCTAGGCCAAAACATCGAAGCATCGAAAGACTGACTGACCCCATTGCACGGTTCCGACGTCGTTGTAGGCACTGTTCAGAGGCGCCCGGACAGTCCCCAAGGAGGGTAAGTCTATCTTTTTATCGAAACCAGCCGGTCGTTGGAGGGATCCTATTGCCTGCAGGTCCGGGGCCCTCCAATTAAAGCGGCTGAAGCCACCAGCAGAAATTTAGTCCGTGTTGCTCCCCTAAGTGTCGAATCCGACATAGGCCTAGGGGCCACCCGGGCTCCTAGGTATCGTACGTAAATGTATTCCCGTGCGTCAACAAAATCAAGAAAAGCGTCCCGCCTTAATAAATATAATTAGCACAGGGCTTAACCGACATGATATACGTCATTTGGCCAGTTTTCCAAAATTACATGAATCGGTTAACTGTTCCGAACTTAGTATAAATATAACGCGTATGCGCCTTTTGCTAGTCTATATAAATATTTCATGTCAATGGTTATGTGGAGAAAAAAGTTTAAGGGTGTTTGATGTACTGACGAACCACTCGCTAGTTTTTATGTAAATAAAAAATGTGTGCTCAATACGTATTCGGTGTCCATGGTAATTCATGGTGGTAGTCCACCGTAGTCATGTTTTGTTAACTTTGCTGTTTCCTAAGGATCATCAAATCCTGAGAACGCATAGAATTTCGTGACCAAAATTACAATCATCATTAAGCTTTTTTTCGTCCACTGATAATTATGGGGCTGCTCGCATCCATACCTAAATTAAAATAAATAATGAAGATGAAAATACAAATAATAATTATTATTAGTAACATTAAATTGAAAAGCATCATACTCGTACCTACCCAATGTGTGACCGTACAGACAAGCCGCCCAGCTGCAGCGGGAAACATGGCAATTTATTTACATATACATGCATACATACAAGAAAAACATCTGCAATCTGATATAACTTATTTTTTATAGTACAAAGGGGCAAACGAGCAGTCGGAGCCATTTTCCTGACTACCGACGCCCATAGACATCCGCATAGTTTATACACAGATGTGTTATCCCCCTTCCTCCCCCATCCATTGGCCACCGGCTACTTACACACCGCAGGAAAGGCTACAGCAAGCTGTCACTTTACACCGGTCTCGTGTAAGCGAGAGGTACTCATAAAGAAAAATACATTTTTTTAATTGCAAATAACATATTTTATTACTTTTACAGTGTGTTAGTTTAATACACAAAATAATATAAAACAATTAAAAATATAAAGAGCTCCGAAGTGGTCTCCATTGGCTGCACTACAGTCTTGTAAACGTTGAGGCCAGTTATCAATAGTGAATAGAACCACGCACTCTTTTCATGGGGAAATTCTTCACTGCAAGTCGTTGCAAATATGGATTATTTTAGGGACTCCAAATTATCATGGCGTAGAGCAAGATGTACTCTCTAAAAGTGACCAAAAATCATAAACTTTAGGGACTCCAAATTATCATCAGCTGTGCTGTCGCGTTTCGTGCGGTGTGTAAGTAGCCGGTGGCCCATGGAGGTGGGAGGAGAAAGGAGGGCAGCGCATCTGTATAGCCTCTATGCGGATGTTTGTGGGCGTCGGTAGTCATGAAAATGGCTCCGGCTGCTCGTTTGCCCTCCTATACCATAAAAAAAAAAATATCATGGCGTTTAGAGCAAGATGTACTCTCTAAAATATAAATCATAATCCAGTGGATTCAGATCGGGACTAGACGATGGCCAGTCTTCAGCTTTGATGAAGTCCGAGACGTTCGCTTTCAACCATGACTGCGTGGACCGAGCTTTATGACCCGGCGCCGAGTCTTGCTGGAAGGACCATACTTGGTTATAGAACATGTTCTTATTAAGTAGCTTAACTACCTTCTCAAGAATGGTATCTTGATACACTTGTGCCGATGTTTTGATACCTTTTTCACAAAAATATGACTCAGTCGCTCCTTCATAGCTAACATCCCACCAAACCGTCACTGAAGTCGGTTAATGCCCACGTTGCACTCTGTCGACTAATTGGAAAGCTTTCTTATAGCTTTGTGCATAAATACGGTCATTTTGTTTGTTAAAATGTTGCTCAATTGTAAAAATTTGCTAATCCGTAAACACAATTTTTCTGTGACCTCCCTTTGCGCTTCCCTCATTCTACTATTGTAATAGGACCGCGGGCGGACACGACCGGAGAGAAATCAGGCGCAGTGCCGACGGCTTAACGTGCACTTTAAGGCACGGGTGTGTAAAAAACTTCTCAAACACTGCGTAGTTTTTTCGATTTTACCACCCTATTCATCCTTAATTTATCAGTCAAGAAATGACCAGTGCGTCTTTTACAGGCTTCATTAATTTTACAGATAAAAAAAAATAAGTAATTAAGTATAAAGTATAAAATCAGCAATAGAAACGAAAAATGCACAACAGTGTAATACAATTACCAAAAAGGTAACCACTCAGTTGAATGATTGTGGTCACCAGAATAGATGAACACAATCCTGGTATTATGTGGTCCCCGAGATTAGATGACGTTACCGGTTACAGGTTACGAATAAGTATAAGAGAAGTTGTGTCCAAGTTTAATGAAGAAACTATAGTACAGGAAATAAGTGAGTATGATATTTTCATATAATATATTATATAGTACGTGTGAATAACTAAGTGGATTTTTTATTGAAATTTATATTTTTCTTTATAGAAATTGAAACTCTACTGGTCTAAATAAGTTTTATTTGTTAACTTGGTTACAAATTGATTTGATGTTCAAGCAAAAAATTCTTATATTTTAGTTTAAAGCTGCTAATATATAAAAAAGTTTTCAGAGTGCGTAAGTACACGACATTGTGCTATCCTTATCTCCCGAGATAAAATCTTTTGCTTTCTGACCGAATTTCTTCCAATTTTTTTCCTTTACTGCTTTTACCACCTTTTTCGTACGAATACTAGGTGAACGGCCAGATATTTCTTTAACTGAAACAGACCAAGTCTCATTGTAGCGTAGTGAGTGGAAACTCCATGCTAATAATGAATGGAAACTCCATGATTGAAATGTTTTTATAATAAAAACATTAATTTGAATTTTGAGTTTAAGAACGAATGAAGATTTTTCTCTTTGACAGAATGAAAATGATTCGAGATATATCATGATACACTACAAAAACGATATGGATGTGAATTGAAATCTTAGCTAATATTATATGATATTAATAAGAAATGATGTATTCGCATAATAAAAGAAAGACAGAAATAAATACATTGAAATGAATATACCAAGTTTTCATATTTTATATTATTATTATTGAAACCCTTTCACCCAGCTGGGACAGAAATAACTAGGGAAGTGTTAGGTTAGTAATATTGCCTTTAGAAGAGCTGCGCCCCGGATAAAATCAAGGCAACATTACAGTACTTATTAATAGCCCCGTACACAAATATTTGACGAATACCAAGTGTATGGAGAGTGTTAAAAATTGCATTTGGATCCATGTCTATCCCACTCCATTTTAATATCGCAAAATATTGTACAATGTATTGACGCCAAAATGAGAAAACATAATGAACAATCGTATAAAAATGACAAATTCCAAATTCAAATGTATTTTTTTTTTATTTTAATTGTAACAGTATATAACCGTAATCATTTTAAAACATTATCAAAAGAAGATTACATGTATTTCGATAATATGTCCATTCGACAATCGAACTATTTATGTCAAACTGAGGCCATAAATGCGTATCAAATAGATAACAATTTGACATGTGACGAAATAAGGTTATTACAAAATTTACTAAGTAAATATAAAGATAGCTTCGCATTTAAAAATGATCAGTTAGGTAGATGCGATCTAGTAAACATTAACATTAAGTTAAATGATGGAATACCAGTTCGATCTTTGCCATATCGTGTGTCGGCAAAACAGCACGAAATTATGGAAAGTCAAATCCAGGAGATGCTGGCGAATGACGTGATTAGGAAGTCGAATAGTGCTTTTTCCTCTCCAGTAGTTTTAGTCAGAAAGGACGAAGGTCAGTGGCGGTTTTGTATTGATTACCGCAAGTTGAATAAAAAGGTAGTAAACGATTCCTATCCGATCTCAAGGATTGAGGATTTGTTAAATTACATGTCAGGGGCGGAATATTTCGCGGACGTCGATTTAAATTCTGGTTATTGGCAATTGATGATTCCCGAAGACCAGCGGCACAAGACAGCGTTCGTCATACCGTCGGGATTATATGAATTTGATGTTTGTGTAACCATTTGGGTTAAAGATTAGTCAATCGATTTTTCAGCGCGCCATGGATTTAGTACTAGCGGAATTGAAGTATAAGAACGCTGTTGCGTACATAGATAACATCGTGGTATGGGGTAAAACCTTCGATGAATTTCGTTATGCCCTTGAAGAGGTATTAAAAAGATTAAGAAGGGCAAACCTTACACTGAAGCCTAGTAAATGTCATTTCGGATATATGGAAATCACGGTTTTAGGGCACAAAATATCAGGCAAGGGAATATTGCCAGACCCCAAGAAAGTAGATAGAGTAGAGAGAAGTAGTAGAGATAGTAATCAACTCGTTTCACCAAAATCGGTCAAGGAGTTACGATCAGTGTTAGGACTATTTTCATATTATAGAAAGTTTATAGATAATTTCGCATTTGAAGTAGCACCTCTCACTGCGCTGACGAAAAAGAATGTTAAATTTACCTGGTCAGAGCGAGAGGACGTAGCATTCAACACATTAAAGAGTAAGATGTGTAGTTTACCGATACTGGTATATTTTAGTAATAATCCTTCAGTAGCGACTAGGTTGTATGTAGATGCTTCGAACGTAGCCCTAGAAGCATGTTTAACCCAAGGACATGGAGACGTCATGCTTCCGGTGGCCTACGCGTCACGAAAATTGTCGGAGGCGGAAACAAGATACTCAACATCAGAGCGGGAATGTTTAGGTGTAGTCTGGGCTTTAAATTACTTTAAACATTATTTGTGGGGTATAAGATTCCAGGTGGTAACCGATCATAAGGCTTTATGTTGGTTATTTGAGAAAAGAGATGCCAACGGTAGATTAGCACGATGGTCACAAAGTTTACAGGAGTGGGAATTCGATATAGTTCATTGCTTGGGAAAAAAGAATATAATAGCTGACTTTTTAAGTAGAAATACGTTATCTTTAGGTCAAGATAAGGGTGAAGGTATTCAAGACGGGATGGAATTGTATAGGATTGAAAGGGTGGAAGTACAGAATACACAGATAGAAGATGCATTCTGTAACAGGTGGTTACGAGCAGTTACGAATAGCGGACAGGATACCTACAAGGGTTTCTGCATACAAGGAGGTATTTTAAATCGGAAGGTTGTTAAGGGGGGGCGAATAAATTTTTTATTAGTATTGCCTAGGAGTCTATTCAGTAAGGTTATGGAGGAACTGCACGACCAAGCGTCGACAGGGGGCCACGGTGGAACGAGTAAAACGATAGGGAAGTTTAGGGCGCGATACTTCATGGAAAATGCGGAAAGGTTAATAGAAAGTTATGTGAAAAGTTGTATACGATGTCAGGAACGAAAAAGGAGAATCGGAAGAAATGAACTACAGCCAGTTCGAGTGACAGGGTTATTAGAAAAGGTAGGGATAGACATTTTGGGGCATTGAAGAAATCGAATAGGGGAAACCGGTATATCATTGTTTGTTTAGAATATGTATCGAAATACGCGATGTGTAGGGCGATACCAAAGGTGCGTGCAGAGGATATTAGAGACTTATTGGTCCAAGAAGTATTTTATAGATTAGGAGCGGTCAAAGAATTGATCTCAGATAGGGGGTCAGTCTTTAGATCGGAGTTGATGCGAGATACGATTATTAGTTTTGAGGCTGTCATGTCATTCAACAGCGTTTCATCCACAGACGTCAGGCTTAGTAGAAAGGTTTAACCGAACATTACAACAGACATTAGCCATGTATGTATCTAACAGTCAAAGGGACTGGTGTTCATATTTACCTTTAGCGGTACATGCATACAACACCGGTATACAAGCGACGACAAAATTCTCACCATATTATTGGATGTTTGGAAGGGACTCGAATTGTCAATCGGACTTACTGGTCAATATAAATATTAGTCACATAGCAGATGACTCGGATGAAAGAGCATTAATTCATAGGAGTGATGTGGTCAGGGCGGTGCAAAAACACGAACACAAAATAGACAAAAAAGATTGTATGATAGGAAATCGAAAAATATTAGTTTCGAACCAGGGGAGTTGGTAATGGTGTATACCCCGAGGAGGCTAACGGGAGTGAACGTCAAACTGTCACGGATGTATAGGGGTCCATTTAAAGTAGTCAGACGTATTTCCGACGTAAATTATTCAATTAGAAAGTTGAATAGTAGGTCTATGGATATAGTTCACGTAAATAGAATGAAAAGATTTTTCAAGTGAAGTTAGTTAATTGAGAACTTAGTAGGGATGTTTATAGAGGTAATTTCATATGTATATGTGGTAGTTAACGGTTAGATATATATAATGATATTTAGGACATAAGGCCGGATCTATAACTGTGTTCTTCATTTCATGTACCGAGGAGAATCTCGCACGATGCAACATGTACGTGGCATGCATGGGCTGCTGCAAGATGTACGTGGCATGCATGGGCTGCTGCAACATGTACGTGGCATGTATGGGCTGCTGCATGCGTTGATGGCTGATGCGGACTGAGTGGCAGTGAGAAGCCTGGGAGAAAAATAGATGCTGGGAGTTTAATTAATTAAATTTTAGCTAGGGCAATGATTTTTGGAAGAATGATGATTGAATAACGTTGATGGATATTTGTAAGTAAGAGGGTATGGGAGTTGAAGGTTTCAGATGCTGATGGACTCGGGCTCTGACTGAACGAAGGAAAAAGGGCTATAAAACACACAACAGATACATAGTATTCGTGTGGCTGTACGATTTGGCAGCATGGCTTGATTTTCTAAGTGAGTTGGGTCACAGAGTGAAGGTGGACGATACTACAACTTGGTAGTAGTAGAAGAATGAATGGCTTTGACGGTGATATTATAACTGATTCATAACAGATCAGCATTACCCTTATTGAAATATGTATGTCGTAGTCAAAACTGGAATTTCTTTAAAAAGATGAGAGATTGTTTTTATCTTTCTCATACTTGACTTTGATTCTTCAATTGATATAATCACGGTGCATACAACTTTGACTTTGTGTTCAGCTTGAATTGAATTGATTGATTAATTATGATTATATGCAAGGTCAATTATAAATATAATTCCATTTTTATAACTAGTATTTCGAACGAGATGAAAGTCAGTGTAAATTTTCTACGGAATTTTTTTTAGAGATGTATCTGGATAAGGAGGTAGTTTTTTGGAGACAATGTATAACTTGTAAATATTTTACTATGTTAGAGAGGTAGATTAAATTTTTTTTTTGAATTGTTTGAGTAAGCAAATCACCATAGCTTTTAAGGAGGTTTTGCTATGGAAAATTATATGAAAATGTAGCATTGAACACCAAAGTCAAGTTGTTTCAACTTAAGAAAGATTTGTATGGTTGTCGTCAATGATTCCTCCGATTAGGTAGATCATTTTTGCTTGTTAGTTTGTATAATTTTGTCTAGGTGTATCCAAAATTTTTAGGGGGAGGGAGGATAATGTAGCATAGTGAGTGGAAACTCCATGATTGAAATGTTTTTTTAATAAAAACATTAATTTGAATTTTGAGTTTAAGAACGAATGAAGATTTTTCTCTTTGACAGAATGAAAATGATTCGAGATATATCATGAATTCATGATACACTACAAAACGATATGGATGTGAATTGAAATCTTAGCTAATATTATATGTTACTAGCTGCGCCCCGCGGTTTCACCCGCGTAACTTTCGATCCCGTGGGAATATCGGGATGAAAAATAGATGTTGGCCGATTCTCAGACCTACTCAATACGCCCACAAAATTTCATGAGAATCGGTCAAGCCGTTTCGGAGGAGTATGGCAACGAAAACTGTGACACGAGAATTTTATATATTAGAAGATATATTAATAAGAAATGATGTATTCGCATAATAAAAGATAGACAGAAATAAATACATTGAAATGAATATACCAAGTTTTCATATTTTATATTATTATTATTGAAACCCTTACACCCAGCTGGGACAGAAATAACTAGGGAAGTGTTAGGTTAGTAATATTGCCTTTAGAAGAGCTGCGCCCCGGATAAAATCAAGGCAACATTACAGTACTTATTAATAGCCCCGTACACAAATATTTGACGAATACCAAGTGTATGGAGAGTGTTAAAAATTGCATTTGGCTCCATATCTATCCCACTCCATTTTAATATCACAAAATATTGTACAATGTATTGACGCCAAAATGAGAAAACATAATGAACAATCGTATAAAAATGACAGATTCCAAATTCAAATGAATTTTTTTTTTATTTTAATTGTAACAGTATTTATGGCTAGACTAAGTAATTATAGTGAATATGATTTCAGAATAATATAAACTCACAGCTTAGTATTAATTTATTTATTTTAAGTTATTCATGTACCTACATGCCGGTAGTCCGACCCCACTACAGCTATACTACATTAATCGTAGCGTTTCAAAAACAATACAATGCAAAGTATGATGTGTGTGAATGATGATGTGTAAAATTGTGTTATAATTTAAATTATAACTCCTAAAAAGGACCTCCTAAATGGGAACATTTCGGGTAATATACTAAGTAAGAGGTAGGCCTGTATTGATATCGGGAGGTCGCTCTCACAATATCAACGTCGTCGAACTATAAAAAAAAATGATTTCGCCTGTTGATCCAAGAATAGACTTAGACATTACATATTCCACAACCATTTTTAGTCGTATCCTATTTAATGGAATAAATAACCTAACAATAACCCCCTTATTAATAAACATAGAATAACTCTATCCAAGGAATAACCTAGTAATAAACTGACATCTGTCAAATTCCATAATAAAAAAAGACATAAAAAGTATGAAATTTGACAGATGTCAGTTTATACCTAGGTTATTACTTGGATATAGTTATTCCATGTTTATTAATAAGGGGATAAGAGTCCAAGTTAATTTGAATAAGTTAGACTGATAATAAGTTCAGTTACCAAGCGAAGCGAGCGAGCATGATAGTTTGCTTATAATCTGACATGCTCGGAAAATAATATTCTCGCTTGATGAACGCCAGCCTAGCATCTGGTATCATCCTATAGTCGTCGTATGAAGTTAGACCTTCCACCTTCCCGATCTTGGTCATACCGTGTCCATCCGTAGCCCGCTACTTTTCTTAATTTATCACACCATCGTGCTGCAGGGTATCCTATTCTACGCTTGCCTACTCGCTTTCTCTACTCAGTCACGTGTATGCTCCATCGGCTATAGGTACGTCTGGAGACATGGTCGGCCCACTTCCACTTCAGCATGCTAATTCTGCGCGACCTAGCTTATCCTAAGCGACTAACTAGGACCCTGAATGATTCGGAGTAGTTCCATTAAATGTAACACGACTTATAAATGACTGATAATCAATACGACTGAATAGGGGTGATCCTCATTCTTTGAATGGACATATTACTCTGTTGCTTGTTGTTGTTTGTTTGTTGTTGTTTACTGTTATGTCGAATATTAAAAAAGTCGACTAGTTGGTCGATACCGGATTAGATCTAATGAAATTTCGGGACCTCACCGTCCCATTTAATCTGACCTAGACGTAACTAGTGAAACCTGGGAGTGGCGGAGTTTATAATATTATTTATCAGTTTGCCTATGATGATGTGCAGAGTAGTAGACGACGTTATTAGTTTTAAAAAGCTTGTGACTAGTCGACGAGGGTAGTTTTAGTTGTACATAGTCCTCAGCAGTGCGAAGTATGACCAGGACGAGCTCAAGATCTGAAAAAATAATAAATTTAAATTAGCAGCTTCAAACTTAATACTCGCGTTAGCGGTAACTTTGTATAAAGATTTTGATAATAGTCTGATATCGGGAAGTTGAGTTGCTACACCTCGGTGCCTCGGAGAGCAAAGTCGTCGGTCCTATACCTAATTTCTCTAAGATCATTCTAAAACGGTTTTTTTTTTGGTAAGCAGGGGAATACCTTTACGTACACTATCCAGCAGTGTCGGTGCCTTCAGTCGCTATAGTTGGTGGGTCCCGGATCTGCATGTAACATGATCCCTCCAGCGACAAGCTGGCCTCAGCAAAGAGACCAGAGTTCTCCTTGGGGACTCGACTCGACTGCCTTTTAACAGTCCCTACTTCGAAAAGGAACCGCGTAATTGAGTCAGGTTCCCATCCTGACCCCTGGCCTCATTACCTCAAAATAGCACGTCACCTATGTCCAAATTGGACCTGCCACTCGTTCCAATCTAGGCCGCCCTCTGCTAAATCAGAGAGACGGGTGGAGATCCCCGAGTGCAGCTGCTCCTAGTCTGGTCCACACTTGGTTAGGTCCACACTTAGGTTTTAGTAAGAGGTAGTGCCACGCTGTATGCTTGCATGCAGCCGAATTGGGCCGGCACGACCGGGGAGGTACCTCTCGCTTACACGAGACCGGCGTGAAGTGACAGCTGTGCTGTCGCGTTTCGTGCGGTGTGTAAGTAGCCGGTGGCCCATGGAGGTGGGAGGAGAAAGGGGGGCAGCGCATCTGTAAAGTCTCTATGCAGATGTCTATGGGCGTCGGTAGTCATGAAAATGGCTACAACTGCTCGTTTGCCCCCCTATACCATAAAAAAAAAAAAACTTCTACGGTATGGATAGGCACTTCCAGCATAGCCTTGGGTGTCACAAATGTACGCTAGCCCCCAACCTCGATATGGAGGTAGGAGGGCAACTCATGTCAATTTTATAGACGTTGTTAGTCATGATGTGAAATGCCTTCGACACAAAATGCGAAATAAAAAAAGGAGTGTGTAGGAAGCAAGATAAATATTATGTTAGGATCGTGACGTGTGCCACTCGGCTCTCTCTGACTACGTCGCTAGCGAACCGACGGGAAAATGTGTTGTTGTTGTTATTTTATAACCTAAATAACAGAATGGCTACTCACAGATGTGAAGGTTATCAGTTTGAGGTCCGCATACCCCATGGCCGATATCTTGCACGGGTTTTGAGATCTGTCGGTTTACATTTGAAACGTTTAAAAATAAAATTGCATTAAGTAGAAAGACAAAAACCCAACTTCTTTAAATATATTCCATTTACGCAATAACAAACGCATGCGGCATATCCTCCTCTCGTAGAAGCCTGACAAAGCGCAGCTCAGCTTGGAGGTCCTGCACCTGAACCTCTGAACCAGTAGATGGCGGCGTGAAACAAGACGACTGGCGGAATTGGTAAGACCACTCCACCACGAATGCTCCTAATCCTCTGATTCAGGCAAATCGGGGGTGTGCTCCATTGCAGTAGTGGGGCCAGGGGTCAGGATGAAAGCCTGACCTCATTACACGATTTCGATGACCCCAGAGAGGAGAGCCAGCCTGTCGCTGGAGGGATCCTCTTGCTTGTAGATCTAGGACTCTCCAATTATAGCTGCAGAACCCACCACCACCACACGTGACTAAGCATATGCGGGTGCCCTGCATGAGTTTAGTAGATATTACACTAACTGTCTCTATGGGGATGTCTATGGGCGTCGGTAGTGATGAAAATGTCTGCAATTACTCATTTGCCCCTACTATTAAAAAAACAAATAAAGGTAGGCGGATCCGCCCCTTTTTGCAGGAGTCCAGTCCCTTTGGGAGGTACTGGCCAGTCTCTGGGGAATCCGGTGACTGACGAATTCGAGGCATCTCAAAAAAGGCGGCCGATGATACCCGCGTTGGTTTTAGCCAGTAGTCGGCCCTTATTAGGATCGGAATGTGACACTCTCCGCCGGTAAATAATAAAAAAAAAATTCACTTATTGGATTTCATTTATTGGACAACAAAGGCCATCAAAAGTGCAAGTGGCACTAATATACCTGCAAATCAGAGTTTGAAATAAAAATATAAACTATAGAGTACTAACATTTTAATTAAAAAAAAACACACGTTCGGAATTCTAATACTGATTAAAAAAGAACCAAAAAAAAACTCTGAATTTGGCTCTTTAAAGTCTTCTATTCAATTTGCGGTCTTACCGTTGAATAATAAATAGTACATCCTTGACTATCGCCGGGTCGACTTCGTACCAACTGCTCTTGTACACGGACGTACCGAAGTCTGTACTCTGAAAGTAACGACAACACCTTATTTATTATTTTATCACCTCCTTAAAGTTTATTGGAATGAGACAATAATAACCTACATAATATTTTATAACGGGGAATTTTTAATTGCACCTCTATTTAAAATTTATGCAAACAACAATAATTATCCACTAATAATGTACCAGCATATCAAATAAATGACTGTTTATCAAATTAAATAATTGTATAACTAAATGTCTAGTATAATAAAATGTCTAAAATATATCAGAGTTAGCCACTTTATTTATCTAATTTTACTACGAAAATCTTGTTAAAACCACAGATATAAGCATTCTAAAACAAAATTACTCGCCGTATAAAAAAAAGTATCCAATATTATCACCGAATTTCCAATCCCCAATCCGAGTCCAATTTTATACTCGGATCGACCACTTGTAATAGTTAATCATAGTGGGTCAGAAGACCCAAATTTACCCCGATAGGTTCGAAGTTGTTAGGTTGTTAGGATATTTTTTTTTATTTGCATTCGGAACACTTGGGCCAATTTCATAATCGGATCGACAACTTGTAATAGTTAATCATAGTGGGTCAGAAGACCCAAATTGACCCCGATAGGTTCGAAGTTGTTAGGTTGTTAGGATATTTTTTTTAATTGCACTCGGAACACTTGATCCAATTTCATAATCGGATCGACAACTTGTAATAGTTAATCATAGTGGGTCAGAAGACCCAAATTTACCCCGATAGGTTCGAAGTTGTTAGGTTGTTAGGATATTTTTTTTATTTGCACTCGGAATACTTGGTCTAATTTCATTATCGGATCGACAACTTGTAATAGTTAATCATAGTGGGTCAGAAGACCCAAATTTACCCCGATAGGTTCGAAGTTGTTAGGTTGTTAGGATATTTTTTTTATTTGCACTCGGAACACTTGGTCCAATTTCATAATCGGATAGACAACTTGTAATAGTTAATCATAGTGGGCCATAGGACCCAAATTTACCCCGATAGGTTCGAAGTTGTTAGGTTGCTAGGATATTTTTTTTATTTGCACTCGGAACACTTGGTCCAATTTTATATTTGGAATTTGGATCGACCACTTGTAATAGTTAATCATAGTGGGTCAAAAGACCCAAATTTAAAACATGACTGATTAACCGGTGTTTTATTTAGAATAACTCATGTTCTTTACAATTTAATAGGTGACATATTCCAAAAAAACAGATTAAATGTTTCGTTGCACTAAAAGGATAATTAGATTTACTATAAGTTAACAGATAGTAATTCAGTAAAACAGGTTAGCTTCAAACATCAAACAGTGTATGTAGTATATTTGATTTATTTAATGCGCAAATTTAGCGTGCAATTTAGTATTTTTGTTAGCAATTTTGAATACTTTGATAGAAAAATGTGTATTTACAGTTGTAAGATTAAATACTACCCTTTTATAACGTCTAGTACACTTGAATGTACACTGTTGACAAAAATTAATTACTGAGATAGCTAAAAAATATTGTCTCTTTTGAAAAATATATTTTCGTTGATAGTAGGTAGTATTTCGCAGTAGTAATACATTACAACATAAAATAGTCAAACAACTAACGATTGTCCATAATTTTTGGTGCATTTTTTAAAGAAAACATTTCTTAAATTTGCTTTTTGAGTAGAATCATATTCAAAAATTATTTTTATTACTATCTGCGGCGGATCATTAGTAATTTTTTTTTTTATATTTTAAAAATTACTAACGATCCGCCGTCTTTTGGAATAAATTTTCAAAGTTTAAATAAATGAAATAAATGATAGTATTAAAGCGAGTAATAAATATAAAAAATGATACAATAATATATCTGGATGTTTCATAAAGCATAAATAGATAAGATGTGTATTCAGACCTTTGAGTATTAATTTATGTTGTTAAAGTGATTATGTTATAGTTATGCTTATGTTATAGTAACTCTTTTAATCCTAGCGACACAGGAGTACCAGCAGTGGAAATAAATAGAGAGATATAAAATATCACAGAGCCCATAAGACTCCTATGATATTTTTTTCGAAATTGTGCAGCAATGTTTCTTCTCTTCTCCTCTTCTGTTCTCCGCATTTTGCAAAACTTAACTCTTTTTGTAGTTTTTCATAATAAGTAAATACTTACGGAACTTATGAGCATGTTTCCAAAATAGCATAGGAATAATATTTCGGTCAGAATCATAAGAAAGAACAGCACGAAGGTAACAAAGTCGACGGTGTTTTTTGTAAACTGCAAGTACAAAATAAAACATTTGGTGATATCAATGTCTAAATAGTGCTAAATAGTGTTTATCGAAATTTGGCCATTTAATTATATATTAGCCATGTATAAAATGATTTACTAGTCGACTGTATAAAATAAAAATTTTCAATTTTCCAAGATAAACTTTCTAAAACTTAATTTATATAACAAATAAGAAACTTTCGCATTATAATAGGAACGTATAGGTTGCAATGAATTCGTATGTGAGGGTTATGATGTCATATTTCGTGCGGCTTGTGATTTAACTTGATTTCTCGGCAAGTTATATAAAAAATCTTTCCCATTCCAGCGCCTCATTCTTTTATACAATCGAATATTAAAATTAAAAGCACATTATTTACAATTTAGTCAAGAAATAGAGACAACTTGAACGATTCATAATTTGGCTTTTACGTGCTCTTATAAAAGCATATTTGTCTGATGTTTTTGACGTGATAACGTCTTATAAATCGATAGAGCAGGCTGTTCCAAAAAAATTTGACAACATGCGGCGTTACCTAGTTGTCAAATGTACATGTTGAATTGTATGTTTTAGGATTATTTGCTAAATAAAGGAACAAAAAATTTAAATTGGACCAGTTACATGTTCCCACGTTCAAACTTTAGATCCGAGGCTTTTGGTCACATCTAATGAAACCACGGTATAGTATTTGTATGAACACCCTAACCAAAAAGTATTGTGTAAGCGATAGCGCGATGTAGCTATCGTTATAACGCCATCTGTTATGCATTACACGAACTATATATCTGCTATAAACGAACAAATAGATTTGTGCAAGCTATAGCGCGATGTAGGATACGTGATAACGCCATCTGTTATGCATTAGACGAACTATATATCTGCTATACAAATAACTTGCAATCTAACATACCATTTCCAATTACCTCTTTCTCTATATACATACAAATCTATTAAACAAAAATGAAATTAAAATTTTCTTTTGAAAAATGCTACCATCCCATCAGTATTTTCTTAAGACGTTGTCACGTTCAACTATCGTCAGTAAATCGACTTTACAGACAACCGATGTTTTTTAAACTATTAATTTATTCTCAAAAAAAAAATTTTTAGCTGAATGTGAAAATTCTAAACTTAAAGCTCTAGTAAAAAGTAAACTTGGAGAACCATAAGTATTAGTGCTGTCCAAGGAAAGATAGTGTTTCTTTCTGCTCTGGCTCGAGAAGTACTTACAGCTGCAATGAACATGCAGAAACAAATCATCACAGAAGTGATGACGAACTGGAACCAAATGGCCTTTGAGAATAACACGTCCAATTGCTGCACCAAGCTGTAACAAACGCATTGCATATAAAGTTGCTGTGTAGGAGCTAATTAGTAAAAAGCGTAACAATACCTTTTCCTTAGCTTAAGTCATATTCTAGGCAACCGAGAAGCCATATTCTTTTCGAGGCGAGGCGATTACGTTACGTTTCCTAAGATGTGAATTGCAGTAAAAAGTTTCATACAAATAATACGGAACCATTCGAGGCGATACGTTTACGTTCCCTTTCCTAGTTGATAAGTGTGCGGTACCATACAACTCCTCGGTTGAATTCAAGTCTCCCCGCCCACTCGCCACCCACCTGCAGAATACTTTCGAGTGCTACATAGCTTTAGCCATATAAGTTTCGTTTATTTTATTTAAATATTTTAAATTATTACATGTAAATAAATGTAATAAATGTTTTTTTGATATATTTCCATTTAATTTTATAATCTTGATATTTTAACATATAGTATAACATAATTATTATTACTGTACCGAAAATTGAAATTGAAGTGAAAAAAAATATACACCAAAAAGCCACTCCAAGAAAAACTTCAAACTCTCAATGTTTACAAGATCATTTTAGAAGCTATATATTTCTGTGTACCCACTATCTTCTCTTACGATCATATAAATATTATTATATAATCGACATCTGTTGTTTGTTAAGTACCCTGTCGTGTTTCCTGGTGTGTGTAAGTTGTTGCGGCCCATCGAGGGCCGGAGGAGAAAGGGTGTGACGCACCTCTATGCGGATGTCTATGTGCGTCGGTAGCTATGAAACTGGCTTCGGCCCCCTTATTACTGGCCATCAAATCAAAATGATTTGTTTATGGCTGATAATTCTAATTTCAAATTAATTTTATTTCAAAAACATGATATTATTTTTTATAAAATCGTCATTTGTTTAATAGTTAGTGTTTGGTTTTCATCGCATTCGAACATTTTATGTTATCATGGATACGTTAAAAATTCGAGTAATTATGGAATATGAGTACCGCCGTGGCAGCAAAGCGGCACAAGCGGTACGCAACATCAATGACGTTTACGGAGCATACACTACAAACGAACGCACCACCCGTTATTGGTTTGCCCGCTTCCGTGCTGGAAATTTTGACCTGAAAAATGAACCCCGTGGTCGTCCGAAAACTTTGCTCGACAATGACGAATTAAGGGCGATTCTGGAAGCTGATGATACTCAAACTACGGCTGAATTAAAAAAGCTCGACAAATGGATACCCCACGAACTCAATGATCGCGTCGAGACGTGCCTTGCACTGCTCAACAGCCATACAAATGAAGGAATTCTAAATCGTTTTGTGACTTGTGACGAGAAATGGATCCTGTTCGACAATCGTAAACGCTCAGCAAGTTGGTTGGACCCTAGTTCAGCACCCAAACAATGCCCTAAACAAAAACTTACCCCTAAAAAAGTAATGGTGACTGTTTGGTGGTCTAACGCGGGTGTTATTCATCACAGCTTCTTACTAAACGGGACGAGCATTACCGCAGATGTGTACTGTGAAGAACTGAACACAGTGATGGAGAAGCTCGCACGTCTCCAACCAGCTTTGGTCAATCGTTCGGCTCCACTGCTCCTGCATGACAACGCACGATCTCATACTGCACAGCAGACGGTCTCCAAGCTACAGGAGCTGGGGTTAGAAGTTCTTCGTCATCCGCCGTACTCACCAGACCTTGTGCCTACAGACTTCTACTTTTTCCAGAATTTGGATAACTTCTTGGTGGGACAAAAGTTCAATAACCGAAAGGCAGTACAAAATGCCTTTGATGAATTTGTTGCCTCCCGTCCAGCAGATTTCTTCAAAAAGGGCATTGATTGCATAGGTTATTACTTTGTCCACCAAATACCAATTATGTCATCGACATAAGTATTTGAAAACATAGCTTCTGAAGCAAGTGGATATTGGTCTCTGTAGCGAAGAGCTAAATCTATAAGACAACGAGTAGCCAAGTAAGTGGATGCCTTAAGACCATATGTGACAGTTTGCAACTGTAGGCAACTAATGGGTTTATTGGAGTTGTCACGCCAGAGTATATTTTTCAAACTAGCTTGATCAGGGTTTATTTTGATACACCTAAACATCTTGGCAATGTCACAGGTAAGGGTGTATATAAATGTTCTCCACACCAAAAGAATGTCAAATAGTTCACTCTGAACCACTGGACCATTCAACATGACATCATTCAATGAAACTCCCTTGAGTGACTTCATTCCCCCATCAAAGACTACACGCAACTTAGTTGTGAGGCTCTGTTCATTAAAAACAGCATGGTGAGCCAGGAAATACACAGGATCTTTTTGAACGTCATAGTCAGTTATACGAGTATCAACAATTTTAGCATGTCCCAACTCTATGTACTCTTCAATAAATTTTTTATATTGTTCAAAGTATAAAGGATTGCCTTTGAACTTCTTTTCAAGAGACAGAAATCTCTGAAATGCCACAGAAAATGAATCTCCAATCTGTAATTGTTTTATATCTTTAGTTAAGGGCATATTGACTTGAAATTTATTTTCATGAATGATTACAGAGTTTTTAAATAATTCCTCTGCATTATGTTGCTCTAATGACATTTTCATTACAGGTTGGGGAGGGGCTTCTGCAAGCCAAAACTGTTCCATTACATCCTCCAACTTTTTATAATCATTAATTGCAAAATTAGTAACCACATCTTTTTTGTGAGAAGTATGTGTAATAACATTACCACCAACAATGTAGCCAAATAATGTATTTTGTAGAACTAAACTGTTATGAACCTTTAATTGGCCATCCAACAAAATGTTGAAATAGATATCCGCACCAAAGAGCATTGATATTTCTGATGGAACATTAAAATTATCATCAGCAAGTTGTACAAAGTCAGGAATTTTAACCTTAGAAATATCCACACTCTCCTGCGGGAGCTTAGATGTAATGGAATCGACAACATTGCATTTAACATTAAACTGAATATTATTTAGAGGAGAACGTACCTTTACATCCACATATTTACTAATTTTATTACTTTTATTCCCAATACTAATAATGTCTGAATTTTGACATTTTGGCTTTATGCCTAACTTTTCTACTAATGATGTGATAACAAATGAAGCTTGACTGCCAGTATCCAGAAGTGCTTTGACAACAATTTTACGCTGACGATAATCAAATAATTGAACCTTTATAGTGGGTAATAAAACACTGACAGAAGATATACGTGAATGCATAGAAACCTCTAACTTTTCTTTCACAACATCCTTGTGGAGCAATGTATTATGCTTTCCTTTACAAATTCTGCAAATGAAATTGAATTTACACTTTGCGGTGTGAGCCTTTAAACAACAATTACATAGTTTGTGAGTCTCCACAAATCCCATGCGGTCATCAACCGCAGCGATTTTAAATTTTGGGCAACCATGTATAGCATGATTGGGAGAGTCACAATATGAACATTTATAATTATTTTTAGTGGTAGTAACAGTATTACTTACCTTACTGGAGAACGGTCTCTTAAGTTCAGTTGTATTACTGTCCTCTAGCGCTATAGCACGCTTTTCTAAAAATGAAATGAACTCCACCATAGTTGGGAGTAAATCAGAGTCTCTATCAAGCTGATATGCTCTGTTTGTATATTGATCTAACTTTTTAGATAAAATTGATATTAGTAACATATCCCATTGCTCAACAGGTTGATTAAGATTTTTAAGTGCATACAACTGTTGTTGCAATCCTGAAACAAATGACCTTATGGAGGACGCTGTTCCTTTTTGCATAGATGGTA
>LUGF01025860.1:183560-194519 GCA_001625245.1 Calycopis cecrops
CCAAGCTACAGGAGCTGGGGTTAGAAGTTCTTCGTCATCCGCCGTACTCACCAGGCCTTGTGCCTACAGACTTCTACTTTTTCCAGAATTTGGATAACTTCTTGGTGGGACAAAAGTTCAATAACCGAAAGGCAGTACAAAATGCCTTTGATGAATTTGTTGCCTCTCGTCCAGCAGATTTCTTCAAAAAATAAGCTACCAATGCGTTGGCAAAGATGCATTGATTGCATGGGTTATTACTTTGATTTATAGAAATAAAAATTATATAAAAAAAATACGTTTCATTTATTTCATGAAAAACGGCAATTTCATAGGTAAAGACCTAATATATAATCAAAAACAAGTTAAAGTTTGTGAGTATTATCAACAATGCAATTAATACTCACCTTAAAAGTTCTTGGTGACGAATTACCATTTTTTTTTATATTTCTGCGCGTGTTTGCCGACGAATTTGGGCAAATGACAGATTCGAAACGTTTGCCGATAAGTTCAAAATGCATTTTCAAGCAAGTACAAAATGATAAGTAACATATCTGAACTGTAGGCATTTGCGATAACGACAACCGCTAAAATCACACATTTATTTATTTACTTAAAGGAGCAAGTTTTAGCTTTATAATAAACTAATATATGATACGTGCTCCTTTCCTTTTGTTATTAATAACAACATTTGTTCAATCATAATAAAAGTAGACTAATTTTGCACCAGCTTCTATTTGACTTAAAAATGATTCATAAAAGCATTAGAAAAAGCTCTACGAGCGAAAATATTTTTCGCCTCTTCTAAATGCGACTACTTCTTTTTACGTTATTTTTATACACCTTGTATTTGTATCGATTATTTGTTTAATGATTGAGGAAACAATTTAATCATTAGCAAAAAAAGACCGTAACGCCATAACATGTTTCACTTAAGTTTTATGTGTGACGGAAGAAGTGGTAATTACTTTCTAGATTATCAAAATATTTATTATAATAATAATAATACATCTATTTGTAATTTATAGTCGACTTCTGCCAGATTACGAGCTTTCTTTTGATACGCGTACTTGCTTTACCTATTATTAGCTAGTTTCTATAATGAAATGAAATGAAATGAAAATGAAATACATACAGGAATTACTTTTTGAACGTCAACAATTAAATCTACCACCGGTTCAACCCTAGCCCTGTCCTCAGAAGATAACTAGGAGAACAAACAACTAACGAGAACGTCGTCGTTGTCATCGTCGTTGTCAACAATATCTGTGTTTGGATGGATCTCTTTTAATTTATCTAACACTGATTTGAACGTATCTTGATTTTTAAATAAATGTAAACCTTTTACTAGAGTAAGGAAAACTATAGCCATGCCGGGAATTACAACAGCTATTTCAAGGATATCTTTTCCTGCTCCCACTGTATCTAGTATGTTGTACAATTGACTAGCCACACCAGTATTTAGCAATACGATAGTATCTTTTTGTTGATTTGATAAAATAATTTTTAAGAGCATCTTTGTATGTCAACCTGCGCTGAAAATTTTAATGCAAATGCTACGTCATTGAAGATGTTTCATATAAAATAAGGGCGTATGTTAGTAAACAACTTAATTATTGAATATGCTGTATCTCAACCTACTTTCTCATTACAAATTGCCTTGTTTGTAATTACTTCGTCAATGTCTATGTTCATTAGAAACAAAAGGAATAATAAGTATTTTTAATTTATTCATCTGTTATTTTATTCTATAGATACATGGGATAATTATAGGTTGGCTTCGTATAGAAGATTCGTTATCTACACTTATAAATAATAACTATTTATTTTAAGTAAACATTTCAATTGCCAGGTATCATAATAGTTATAATTCTCATCATATACACTTTTTTCTTTATAGAAAGAAGTAAAGACGTAAACTTTTGAGACTGAGAACTTAATTAATGATTTAATACACAAATTCATTACCGTAGTCATATTGACATAACATGTCATATGATATCCATTTTGAAATACAAAAACGTTTCACTTAAATCGAATTTGAATTTTGAATTTGAATGACAACTTCCATTGGACTCGCCCGAAGTGTGATTTTTGTAACTCTCTCGCCAGCTTACTCCCCGTGTCAAGCGCGCGTATTGAAGTTTTACTTCAAGAAGCTATTGCATTAGCAAAACCGTCACCCCCCTAACTAGTAGAATCAGGCGATGGACTGCACGACGATATTGTTACATGTTTCTAACACAACGAATCGCTGCGGCGAATATTTTCCAATACATATAGTAGTGGCGGCATACAAATGCGGTGACACTGTTACTGTGTTCCCACCACGTAGAAAATTATTGAATGTTTTCTTTAAATGATTAATTTTAATTTGACTTAATTCTTTTAGATAAAGCTAGTAGTAAAAGGTGGATTAAGTTATTTTCAGTGGTTTTGAGTACATTTACAAATTATTTTCCTGAAAATTAAAAGTAAGTAACACCAGGGAAACATTATAAGATAAAGATTAAAAAAAATACAATAATAGAACCAGAACGGGAGAGTTGCCTTTCTGGTTCTATTATTGTATTTATTATATGTATAACGCCTCGACCACAGTCACTAGACAAATTAGTATTATGGCGAAATACTAATATTTCAGTAAAAGTGAAGAGATTAGAGTATTTTCCACAGTATAATTTAAAAATTTTACTCAATAACTAGATATTAAACTCAATATTGATTATTTATTTAAAAAGTACTGAAGATACATTAAATTGTTTTTATAGTTTAAGTTTCAAGAATACATACCTATCATTTGCCGATAATTTTGTTTCGCAAGGACAAGTTTGAAATAGAATGTAGTATGTTTATTACCGACAAAACAAAATAATATTAAAAATTGATATTCAAAAATTTTAAACGATTTTATTGGTAAATATTATTGCAACTTAAAAAAGGTTGACAACCCCTATCTTTTTTCATTTCACTGAATATTCAGAAACGAAAAATCTAAAAAAATTAAGAAGGTTTTGCTCAGGATAGTACGTCATAAAATTCTATTTGAGGGAGATACGATCGATTCAAAAAGTACACGACACCCGTGTCACCCGCCGTAGGTTAAGAAACAATACGACACGACTTCCGTGTTATACGCAATAAGTTAAATAATATTGTGTTTAAATACTCAGACGAATTAAAAAGTACTTTTTATTTGGTCTGAGTACTGATATATAGAAAATAAATATGTTATAATTATATTAATGAGAACCTGAGTTGGTTACACAAAATCAAATAGAACAATAGAAAAGTATATAGGACGATGAGACCTTAAGACGTCTCCAATGCGTTATTCCCACTTTTTTAAAATAATTAGAAGATAATTCATTATTTTTCTCGTATCTTGGTTAGGTTAAATCGATTTTGACAAAGAAATATTTAGATCGAACCCTATAAAAATAAAAAATATAAAAATATAAGTGCATGCTAGCTTTGTTTATTATAATTGAAGTAAATATGTGTTTTGTGTACGTTACCAAAAAGTATTTAGTTACATTTGCGATTGATTAAAAATAATAGAGAACAAAAGTACCTACCTTAAAATCATATTTTTTTCAATATCTATACATACTGTATTATCTATGATCTATACTGATAATAAAGTTCAAGAGGGTCGGAAGTTGAACATCCTATCCTATAGTTATAAATGTGAAGGTGCGTTTGTTTGTAACGCTTTTACGCCATAATTAAAACAGATCATCACGAAATTTTGTACACATATTCCTAGAGGTATTAGAAATGATAAATGGTACTTTTTATTTAAAAAAAAAACATTAAAAGAGTCAAAAAATTATTTTATATTATATTGGAATTCTATTTCAGCTTTATTTGAATGTACCTAATGTTCATTGATATTTATTTAAGGGCTTCAACGCGAGATAAGCCGCGGGGAAAACCTCGTAGAATATATTCGAAAGGAAAAAAATATGTTTAGGGATACTTAAAATTGATAACACGTTCCAACAATCTTTAAATTTTTTGGTTTGTTTTCGCGCGCATCACGCGAATAAGATTGAACGGGTTTTGACGCCAATTTTCCTGCTCAGTCGAGAAAATTCCT
This sequence comes from Calycopis cecrops, assembly GCA_001625245.1. Lineage (NCBI taxonomy): Eukaryota > Metazoa > Arthropoda > Insecta > Lepidoptera > Lycaenidae > Calycopis > Calycopis cecrops. The sequence goes on from LUGF01025860.1 coordinate 187,642, forward strand.
GGCCAGGCTTTAAAAATCATTACTAACACAAACTTCACAAACTGAATTCCACGTGGGCGGAGTAGAGACGCACTGCGGGCACAGCTACAACACTAATTTTATAGTCCTTAAAGGAAAATTTAATTTGCGTACTACATATAGCTTACAAAGAATTTCACTACTCACATAAACTATTTTAAGAAATGTTATACATTTGTGATATTTCATATTTCTTACATAATATATTCATGAACTGAGCTGCACATATCATATACCAGATACCCTGTGTAACATTTTGTTTTTAGAAACATACTATTCTGTCTAAATACAGAAGTCACAGACTCTTTATCTTAAATTTACTCAGTGACGGCTCGGAGTAGGCAGCTGCTGTTTAAAGAGGATGAATCTCTTTTTTGCTCTTTTAAAACAGTCATATTTCGTCAATAATAGTATAATAATAATCGTTCTTTGTTTTGGAATTTTGAGAGAGCTTTTGTGAAGCTCTGTTGAATTTTTATATGTACCTACAGCATAAAAATTGTTGCATAAAAATGAATTAAAGTAAATGACTTACCTTAAAAAACCTTGGTGATAAATTATCAGTGTTTTTATATCTCTGCGTGTTCTTGGCAAGGAAGTGGAGCGTATAACACATTCAAATCGTTTCCCGATGATTTCGAAATGCATTTTTAGGTAGGTACAAAATATAATAATTAAAATGTCTGGTGCAAAATTATTTCCCACTACAATGACCGCTAAAAACAAACTTTACAATATATTATCTATTATAACAAACATTTGTTTTATATTTGTTCTGTATCCGAAGCATGAAAACAGAACACTGTTAGTAAACTCCGTCGTGTCCGTCCGTCTCTCAGTCACAAGGCTGCATCGCACGGACTGTGATGATAGCAAGACAGTTGAAAGTTTCACAATTTTTTGTATATGTTTTTATAACATCAACAGAAATCCGAGTCCTGTACCACTGCGCCAGTCTGGTCGCCAATATGTGTTAGTTTGTTTCATACATAGTCCGCAAACATAGATTTGTGAACCTTTACATATAAGTTGTGAGGCTTGTCCCCGGCCTACAGCTACGGGTTAGACTCGCATGCGGCCGGTTTTTTATTTTACTTTTTTTTTAACTAGAAAGATAAAAGTGAAATAATTGTGTACTGATTCCATCTACTTCCACGTTACAGAACAACCCCGACAATGAAGGGGTGACCCTCATCTTATAAGAAGCGCATAAATATGCTTCCTATTTAGCTGACTTCGCTCAAGTTATCTGGTTCCGTCTTGTACTACTGAGCCTCACTGCCAGGGAAGGCTGAACCATATTAAGAAAATTTTAAATATTAAATTAATAAAACTGATACAATTATTTCTAATTAAAAATATATTCTATTCAATACAAAAGGTTACAATAATTTATTTCTTGAGAATTAGTGTTATATAAAGATGTTACTTATAAATTATTTCATCATGTACATTAAAATTGAACATGAGAATCCAATTGCAAGTGTCAATAATACTATAAATACGAATTCATTAATTATTTTTTGTAAGTAATCATCATAATATTATATCACATCATATTATAGTTACATTTTTGTTGCGATATTTAAAATAAAACAATTTCAAATAAAGGTTTGCTTTAAATTTTTAACCTCTTTATACCTACATTAAATAGCATTCCTTTATTTGAGAAATCTTCCCAGATATTATTGTGCCTTAATTTGCGTTTTACCAAACAAAAATATTTAGAAGGACTTTAACTTGTGAAAGACTTTAATATAATAATACAATATTATGATCAAAAAGTTTCGGACATTAGATGGGCATGTATTTTTTGCTTTCCTAGGTTGGTTGGCTGTCTACCTAGCGTCTTTTAGTCAAAAGCTTTAATTACTTCCAATTTTGACATGAATTTTTGTTAACAATCAAAAGTATTTTTTTTATTCATACATTAGGTGATTTTGAACATGCATCAAATTTTGTTTTCGACACGAATATTCTTGTGTGGATATTTAAAGAAGATATGTTGTATATATAGTAGTCGCTTATAAGAAAAACATACATATTAACGTTAGAATTTATATTGTAAGTAGTTTAGCGTTAACTCTTCTCATAAATTACCAAAATTAAATATTATAAAGTTAGCAACAGACTGAATACATACTTGACCATAAGTGATGAACATACACCAGAAACCATTTCAACTTTGTGTCAATATCGATATAATATTTGACCAGGAATGGTGTTGTTAATTCATACGTTCCTGTTGTGTAGTAACTGTGTGCCATTATAACAAGAGGTATCGCTAGCAAACATATTACAACGAATCCTACTAACATCCCTAGAGTCATTATGCTCATGGAAATCATTTTTTTATTAGCCTTCACTATGTTTCTTTCTTCCTCATTTGGATGATCAATGTAATTCATTTCATCACTGTCTTCGTCACTATCAACAGCATCTGTGTTTGGATGGAAATCTCTAAATGTATCTAGAACTGATTTCAGTATATCTTGATTAAGGAATATAAACCAACTTTTCCCCGATGAAAGGATACATATAGCTACCAAGGGAAATAAAGAGGCCATCTCCATGACATCCTTTCCCCTCTGCATAGCTTCGTTTATGTAGAGGATTTCACCTGCTACATCTGTATAGAGCCAGACAATATTAAAATAATACAGGAAGTATGTTAGAAAATATTCGAACGCGTTTTTAGTGTTTCTATTCATTGTTATACCAGATAGCTGTAGCAAAATTAGAGGAATTTTTATTGACTTATTAAAATCCTTCTTGAAATCCATTTTCGTCAAGAAGCTACGGCGAAATGTAGTTATTGTATTTTGTTATGATTGATATATATTATAAGTTCGTTTATTGTCTAATTAAGTCATTAAAAGCGTTTCTAATAATTAGTTGTTGAAGTTACTACTTTAGTGTATTTAAAATTCTCTTAATTAATAACGTCTGGTTTTTTGATAAAAAGAATAACTTATTAACTAACTTTTTTTTAATTCTTCGTATTCTCATTAGGATTTAAATATTTGAGACAGCCATTTACTTCCATATATTAGAGTTATACTTATAGTTTCAGATAATTATTTTAAATAACACCTTTGACCATTATCCTATACAAATCAAATAGGTAAGAAGGGTCAAACGGGCATGGTTGGTAGATAACTACCATCGTCCATATCCGTCATAGATATCAGCAAAACCATATATTGAACAGTAATCTTGTAGGCGCATCGCCATCGATTTAATGAGGAAGCAAATTCGAGTTCGGGCACATTATACGAAAATGAAATTACAATATTTTAAAACCATTTCTAAAAAGAGAGCAATCCCCTATTTTGGAAATAAAATAGAGCCTATATCCTACCCTATAAACTTCTCTCTCTTTCTCCCTATAAACTTCTCTTCTTTCTCAACCAATTGGTCAAATCGTTCTAAAGATTATTTCGTATAAACAGAAAGGCTGGCAAACCGACAGACTGAAATTTCAAATGATTGTTTAGGTATTAGGTATGATGTGTACGATCTCCCGTTTGTAAAGATAACATGTGCAATATCATAATCATCCGGAGGATGTCCACTGCTGGACAGGCCTTCCCGATGGAGCGCCTACGGTCATGGTCACGATCCACTTGCATCCAGCGGCTCCCCGCCACCTTGACCAAGGCGTGAGTGCACTGGGTTGGAGGCCTTCCAACACGCCGTCTACTGTTGCGAGGCACCGCTAGAGAATCGTTCTTCCCCAGCGGTGGTCGGTTCTACGAGTAATGTGGCCAAACTGAAGTCGACACTGGATGCAAGCGGCTTGTGACCGTGACTCAGCGCCGGATCCAGATGGAGCTTAAGGAGGCTGCAGCCCTGGGACCTATAAGACTCAAGTTACTTTTTGTACCCATAAAACCCCTTTTTGACTCCAAGGCCTCCTAGCCCCGGGCTCCGCCATGCTTAATCCGGCGCTGCCGTGACTTGTGGCGTTGTCTCTGGGGAAGCAGTCGACGTCTTATGGCTGTCGAAGATAATGTAGCGCATGTCACTAGCATAGCAGATGTGACGAATGCAACAACATGTCAAAAACTGTTCAGCCGTTTGGGCTTTGGAGCCTGGGTACCTTTTGCATTGCATTGTTAGATTTTTGTCTTTCTAAACCCATCGGATACTAGGTATACAATATTAATAACAAAAAATATCTAGTCGTACAGATAATTAAATTATTAAAATATGTGAATCATTTTGCGGTATTTTTCAATTTTTCGTTTCATCCGGAAAAGCCTATCTCATAGAATTCTTTTAATTAAATAATATGATCGTTGTTAATTTTAAATTCCTGTTACCGAAACTTATAGATATACTTACACTGAGGGTTCCGTACCAACGAGATACGATCAACTTATAGAAGGTGACAAAAAATTACAGGCGCCAGCACACATTTTGTATTAATTTAAGTTGGTAATGGTCTTTTTTTCAGTCATATAATTATAATATACCAATTTCTGGATTTATTCTTATATTTGTGATGTAAGTTTTTACTTATTGCTAATATTTATCATGCGTTCAATGGATTTTTTTAATATATTTAACTTATAAAAAAATGTGCACACATTTCTGTATATTTTAATTGCGTTTATATAGAAGTATGTTTATCTCAGCTTCAAGACATTGCAGATCTTTGTTTTCGGCGTAAATTTCAGATGGACCCTTCCATGCATTTCCGAGATAGTCTTGACAGACATACAGACAGCCAAATCGACAGGCAGACAGGAAGACAGATACTTAAGTGGTTCTATAAAGGTTTTTCTTTATTAGGTGCGGAATCCTCTTTATTTGAAGTGAGTGGAAGCAACACACACAAAGACAAATGTATAAATAAGTAAGCTGGACATGTTGTCCAGTCGCAATTTAATTCTCATGGTAATTAGTAGTCAATGTGATAAATAATCACGAGGTAGATATTTCATAATTATATCATACTGTGAACGGAGTTCATAAATAAGAACTATATATCAAAGTTTTATTTGATATGACACACCAACATATTGGTAGCGGTGATCCGACGCGTGATGTACCTAACTTATTTAAGTCCGCGAATTTTACTGACGTAAATTATCTTCTGACGGTTTATACAAAGTATGGAATTTCTTGCGTTCTTTGTCTGTTTCTAATGTTTTTCGATTTTTTGTACCCACTATATGTGAAGCCCATCAACGTACCACGGTCCAAAAATGTACTCAGTTCCCATGGATTACGTTTGCTATATAACCTATGGCCTATGACCTATGGCTACCAGACAAACGGACTCTTTAGTTTTATAATGTATGTATGAAATGGTGTTATGATACTCGGCTTGCCTTAGAGAATTAGAATTAGGTGCAGAATAATAGATTTAATATTAGTTTAAGCAATTTTGGTAGCATGTTGGTTGGTTGGTTTAGTCGTACCTACATAATCTTCAGCAGTGCAAAGTATGACCAAGACGAGCTCAAGATCTGAAAAAATTAAAGTTAAGAAGATTAAAGCACCCGCTTTCTACAAACCTTATTGTTACAGTGTGTATTATAGTAATAATAAAGTCATTCATACCGAATATATTACAATAGGATTTATAATAGTAGTTTATGCAACTGTCGTATAATGAAGGGTATTAAAACTCGAGCGTGAGTTTTTGAAACGAGCGGAGCGAGTTTCAAAATAGTAACGAGTGTTTTAATACCCGTGTTATATGCAGTTGCATACACTACTTTATATTCACTAATGCAATTAATCAATTAATCAAACATTGCGAAACATTAAATTCACGCGCGTACGTGTATTGTCACAGTGAACTTGTCGCCATTAAAATCTAACCAATGAGAGCGCAGCTGCAGCGCGCGCAGGGCCAATCACATGCGAGCGCGCGCTGTTAAGGTTTTTGACATAAGGCTCTCCCATCAGTACAGTGTTATAATGAAATGACGAATTTAAAGACATCTCATTTGTCAAAATCTGTCTAGCCATTTGGGCTGTTGGGCACAATATAAATAATATGTTCTTTATGTATGTTTATTTGTATGAATACAAACAAAAAATAAAAACAAAAACATAGAAAATATTACCCTCCATCAGTCTGGCAAAAATATGATATCAGGCAGTTTTATTTTCCTTCAGACAATCTGTGATTATATCAAAGGGCATACAGAATATTGTTTGCGTTTCGATTCTGAATATACAGGAGTTGCAGCAGTGGAAACGACTGGTGGGCCAAGCACGTTATAAAAATGTGCAGACATTTTGCAGCAATGTCTCTTTTATACCTTTTGCAAAACTTTGCTTTTTTGTCGTCTTGAACAAATAGCAAATACTTACGGATGTTATTAGCATGTCCCCAAAATAACACAGCAATAATATTTCTGTAGAAGAGTAGAGTAAGAACATCGTGAAGGTGATAATACCTTATAACCTTCCACCAGGCTCTGAGTTGCAGTGGCCAACCTGGCGCACGCTCAACCGTCTTCGGACAGGAGTGGGCCGCTGCTGCAGGTCAAGCGTGGTAAGGTGGGGCTATGCCACTAGGTCGGAGTGGGACTGCGGTGCTTGAGACCAGGGCATGTCCCATCTTTTGTCCTGTCCTCTGTGCCCTACCAACTGTACTAAAGCCGACCTCATGCAGGTGTCAGATGCTGGCCTTTCCCTAACAAACTACTGGTTCGGCAAAATCAAATTTTTAATAATTTTAAATATTTAGTGACATTAGTCAATTTAAATGGTGCCATTGCCATAATACGAGGGCTGCCTTTTAAGTAGTGTCGTTTGCAAACCTCCTTCGACTGTATAAAAAAATATGTATGTCTTTTTCATCTTTTTGAATTTAGAATTCGAAAACAAAAGAATGT
>LUGF01025860.1:205548-216948 GCA_001625245.1 Calycopis cecrops
TACGAAAATGAAATTACAATATTTTAAAACCATTTCTAAAATTCTACTACTTCTACTCTTAATTGTAGGTAACAGAAAAGTTTAAACATTTAAGTTACATATATTATTATTATTACTGTAGTTGTTTATATTTTTGCTGTTCATTAGACACTTCAACTTCATAATATATGGACGAGATGGTGTTATGATACTTCAGTGTGAATTAGAGAATTAGAATTAGGTGCAGAATAACAGATTAAATTAGTTTTAAGAGTCTTGTGACTAGTCGTATACAGTTTCAGTCGTACATAGTCTTCAGCAGCGTGAAGTAAGACCAAGACGAGCTCAAGATCTGAAATATAAGGTAATTAAATGACCTGCTTGATACACACTTAATAATTATATTATGTATCAGCCTCATAGAAGCCACTTCGTTGGGCGTCAGAAATAAAAATTGATCAATCGTAATAAAATACATCCTATAATACTTCCTGATGACGTAGCTTTATATTCGTGAATGAATTGCCAGAATAAGTTCATTCGCTTTGAAGTCTATTCAAAACAAACCAACAAACAATCTTTCCTCTTTATAATATTAGTACGGATAATAGTAATTATTATTTTATTGATCTTTATACAGAAGATCAAGGACTTTAAAAAACGTTGCAGAACGTAGAGAAGATGTAAAATATCATTTATACAATATAACACTCTTTAGTTGTAAGAATTTTAATGCCAAATCGCATAATGAATCGTGACGTTCAAGAATCAAATTACAAAGTTAATCTTATCCTATCTTATTAATATTATAAATGCGAAAGTTTGTGTTTTACTCCTTCACGCAAAAACTGCTGAACCGATTTTAATGAAATTTGGCACATACATAGAGGTTAACTTAGTTTTTATTCCGAAAACATGTTTCTATGGGATTCCATGGGTGATTTTCCATGGTATCGTAATTTACACGGGTGAATCCGCGGAGCGCAGCTAGTAACCTATAATTTTTGAATATCTGACCAGATGTCAAGACTTTTGCGGTATTATGTCCCTATGGCTCGGCATTAGCACTTTAAGGCGTCATCCTAAGTTTTATACATCTCGGATCACTTGAATTGCAAGACAAATCTGTAAGCATTATAACGTGAGCCTCTCGGCTCTCTCTGGCTATGAAGTAAGAGAACTGAAGAGATGTGATGATGTGTTTTTGTTGTTTTGTTATAACCTAAATTTTAAAAGCTAAAAAAAAAATAAAACCGCAGAAAAGTCACCCTTTGTCGTATCTCCTCGCTTTGAAAACACTCCCCTGAAGGCCACTGCTAGCATCAGAATACTTGGGGCCAACATATCGAGCAACGTTCAGTTCCGCGGTCATTTGGAATCGAAGGCTAAACTTGCCTCAAAGAAGATGGGTATACTCAGTAGGGATAAGCAGCACTTCACAACAGCCCACCGACTGCAACTCTACAAGGCGCTGATCTGCCCGCATTTGGAGTACTGGTCCCACCTTTGGGAAGGGGCCCCGGAATATCAGCTACCTAGTACTATACCTATACCTAGCAACCCAGTACTATGAAACCAGCTGCCTTCCTCGGTATTTCCGATCCGATACGACAGTGATTTTCAAGAAAAAAACATTCCTCTTTCTTAAAGGCTGGCAACGCCTCTGCAAGACACCTAGTTTTGCGAATGTCTATGGGCGGCGGTAGTCACTAATCACCTGCTCGTTTGCCCCCTATATCATAAAAAAAATTGATTACTCACAGACGTGAAGGTCATCAGCTTGAGGTCCGCATACCCCATAGCAGATAACATGCACGGCTTTTGAGATCTGTCGGTTTACATTTAACACGTTTCATAAATGACATTAAAATATTGAAAAACCAAAGCTCCATTCCAACGCCAAAGATATATTTTCCGTTGATAATGCGAGTGGCATTGGGTACCTCGCGCTATCAAGACGAATCACACATAATAGTTTAAAATCTGTCGAGCCGTACAGGCTGTAGCAGGGTACATAGAAAGTTTAAATTCGACCGCCCGAACATTTACTTTTTTAGAGCATATTTGTTTCATTCCAGATTGTAATAACACATTCGTTTCAATGTCGTAAGGTTGATATCTGTGCCGACTTTCACTCAGATTCGATTCAAAGTTTTTGTTTTAAAGAATGCATACCTACGTTTTTTTTTCATTTATAATATTATTAGAATATAATCTTACCGTTGAATAATAAATAGTACATCCTTGACTATCGCCGGGCCGACTTCGTACCAGCTGCTCTTGTACACGGACGTACCGAAGTCTGTACTCTGAAAGTAACGACAGCAACACATTATTGAACATATTATTATCTTATTGGTGTACCTACGTTTACGTTTGAAAGAGGCAAAGATACCAACTCGACCAACCAAAAAGCTTATTCTTTCTTCAAAGGTCGGCAACGCATCTGTTAGACATCTGGTGTTACGAATGTCTGGGGTTGTTGGTGATCACTTTACATCAGGTGACCTAACTGCTCCATTGCCTCCTACGCTATATATAAAAAAAATTGTATTTGGTCGTTCCAATAATAACCAAATTCGTATTTTCGAATTTAAGGTTCCTGAGTCGAGAAGTTAGCGGCTCCGCAACTTCGATATTATACCACCATAATTTAAAGTCATACTTCGTCGTATTTCTTCGCTTCAAAAATACTTGTGAGGAGGATACACAGTTACTATTCGAATATTAACTCAGGCCAGCTAAATATTGGTGTCAACAAAGTTAAGTTCCACGTCCGCTAGAAAAGTTATTTTGCATCTAAGAAGTAGCATGCACTCAGAAAGACATAGGAACAAGTCTGGCCAGCCCATTGGCTCCAACATTAAGGCACAGGTCGAACCGTACATCTAGTCCTGATCTCACATCTGGACAACGGCCGAGCCCCTAAATAACAGTTCGCTCTATTTAACCGTATTCAATGTAGAGCGACTTTAATAGTTGCTTACAAAATTAATTACCGACAGCTTGATCCTTTAACACTACGGAGAGATGTGAGCTTGTCCTGCATCTTTTACAACGTCCAGTATACTTGAACTTGGATGTTGATGACAAATCACAGCCACTACTAAATAATGTTGTCTTCGTCTTAAAAAACGTTTTCGTTGATAGTTGTGAAAACAGCTCATCGCCAAATAGTCAAACTACTAAATAAATAATATGACGAATTCAACATTTCATAATGTGTCAAAATCAGTCCAGCCGTTTGAGTTGTTGGGCAAACTATTATAGAAAATATTACCCTCCAGCAGTCGGGTAACATAAAGAAATCAGGCAGTTTTTTCTTTTCAGATTTCCTTTGTGCAAGCTGAGATCATTATCTCAAAGGGCATGTTACTTTCCGCTTTCGATCCTAGCAATACAGGAGTAGCAGAAGTGGAAACGAATGGAGGTCCAAGCCGTTATAAAAAATGTGAAGACATTTTGTAGCAACGTCTCAAACAATCATCTTAAGCAATAGCAAAGATACTTACGGATGTTATAAGTATGTCCCCAAAATAGCACAACAATAGTATTTCAGTAAAAGAGAATAGTAAGAACACCATGAAGTTGACAAAATCAACGGTGCTTTTTGTGAACTGCAAGAACAAGATAAAATATTATAAAAATTTAGTCATTTCTAAATCTAAATAGTGTTGTCAAAATTTTAGTCATCTTATAATCTTACTGAGTCTGAAGCTGTACTGCCATGGGGGAGTTGGGCCATCCGGAGCTCTCACAAACCGAACGACACGCGACGACAATTTACGTCGCCGTCACACACGTAGATGTTAAGTGCGAGAGAGGTACTTCCCCGGGCGCCTACCCAATTCAGCTACACACTAAATCGTGTGCAGCATGGCTCTGTAAAAAAAATCTTTTACGTTTTTAATTTAATTTTGGACATATTTATTTAAACTTAAAAAAAATAGTTTAATACATGCCGTTACGAGTTTAATAAGTGATGGCTATGGTGTCATGTTTTGTGCGGTTCGTGTTAGACATTTTGTAGCCCAGACAGGCCATTGCTGCATTGCAACCGAACTGTGCGGCTCGACGGGATAGCACCTCTCACTCACATAATATCGTTGTTAAGTGATGTGCTATCGAGCAATTTGTAATTTTTCTGTAGCTTTTAAAAAGAAAGGCAACATAATATTATATGCACTGCACTATCTGTGATAATTCGGTAGTCTATTTTCCGCCTAATAAATCTTAAGCTAAATGAGAATATACTGTACTTATTGCTTCAGAAATCTTTGAAAAGCGTATCTGTTCTTTCCAAGCAAATACAGTCTACGTGGTGAGTACGTCCACCTGGCCCAATAAGTACTTACACTTGCAACGAACATGCTTAAGCAGATCATCACAGAAGTGATAACGAACTGGACCAAGATGCCCTTGGAGAATAATACGTCCATCTGCTCCACCAATCTGTAACATACAGGGCACACATAAAATTATCAACAATTGATAAACTGCTAATTTTATTATTGAAATGAATTGATGGTTGCAAGTTCCTTAAAACTGCAACAATATTTGTTCCTGTCAACTGCACACTGCTCTTCGGTTACACTCACTGTAACTCGTTTCTCACCTATCTAGGTTTATTCATCTTTCAGTTTTAATTATTTTAATTATTTAAATTTAAATAAATATACTTTACTCGCATTGACGAATACGACGCTGTCACTTTACGCCGGTATCAAGGGAGCAAGAAGCACTTCCCCGGTCGTGCCGGCCTAATTCCGTTGCATAGGAGGATGTAGTGTCATGCACCATGCATGGCACTACCTCCTCCTATGCAGCATGGCACTACCTCTTCCTAAATGTTAAAGTTACAGCCATGAAATTTGGTGAGCAGGGTGGTTTTATTGAGTAGACACCCACTAAGGACGAAACCTTGGAAATTCTACCTCTAAGGGGGTGAAATAGGAGTTGATAGTTTGTATGGAAGTCCTTGTTAATGGTCTATTGATTAAAAATAAATAAATGCGTATAAAATAAGGAATTTGTCTGTATGTCTGTTTGCCTGTTTGTCTAGGTTAAACTCAGAAATTACTGGACGGATTCGAATGAAAGTTTTTGTGGTATATAGATACTAAGCCTGGTCAACATCAAGACCACTTTTTACTGCGGAAAAATCGCTCCTTCCTACGGGAAATACTGTATTTATACTTTACCTTTTTTTGGATTTGAAAATTTGAAAGAAACTTTATGTGGTAATACATATAATAAAACAGTAAAATCCGTGTTTCTGTAAATTGAATATATTTACGAAAGACTAATTGGGGGCGATGTTAAAAGTATTTTACGATACAAAGATTTAAAGTGCCGTATTCTGTTTGTCTGTTTGTCCAGGCTAATCTCCGAAACTACTGGACGGATTAAAACTAAACTAGCGCTGCAGACCTGTTCATATTGACCCCAGAAGGAAAAACAACCAATGTCGAATATGGAGAAATACTTTAAATTGTTTAGACATTAAGGATGTAATTTCAGTACCTACACACTACGCGAGCACTGACTGCCTTATGCAAACGACTTCGTGACATATAACGTTTTAAGCTCTTTAAACCGATTATGTAAATTATCTAACGAAAAATCCATATATAAAATTAAATTAAAAGAAAAAGAAAAAACCCGCCTGCTTTGAAAATTCGTTCGACGTTTCATTAATTAAATTTTATGATTCGAGCTAGTGCTAACGCGTGCATAAGTAATCAGCAGAGTTTTAGATTCCCAGACATTGCGAATGGTGCAAGTTGAATCAGAAACAAGACAGTTTGTGAGTTTTATCGACAATGTGAATATCAAATACTCACCTTAAAAGCTCTTGGTGGCGAATCACCAGTATTTTAATGTTTCTGCGTGTTTTTTCCGGTGAAGTTCGGCAAATGACCGCTTCGAATCGTTTACCGATAAGTTCAAAGTGCATTTTCAAGCAAGTACAAAGTATGATAACCAACATATCTGAACTGTAAATATTCGCAATAACGGCAATCGCTAAAATCAAATTCTTTTATTATTACTTATAGGTTACACAGAAAGGAAGATTAAAATTTACAATATATAATTTAACTGGCGTAATATATTTATTTCTATGGACGTCATTAATAAAATTTGTTAAAATATAGTCTTAATTACATTTGAATGCATGTATATTGAATACGTGGTTACTGTTATTAAAATAAGTACCATGATGCTTTTAGTGAATCCTTCTCTACATACTAATATACTAAAAAAGTCACGACATTTTACCACTTTGTAATATTTGTATATATAAGTGATAGAACTTTTCCAGTCACTTTACGTCTGATATGTAATTTAAGATGAGGCAACTCCGTCCATCATTTTGAAGCAGAAAAAAATTGCATTAAGTAACAATCCCACAAAAAAAATTGTGTTCAGCTCAGTCTCTTACCGTAAAAAGTTGTGAAATACATGTGATACCAAGTCGGATAATTTATTTAATTCATACTTAAGGGACCTTCTGTCTTAAATTATTACATAAGTTATTATCATATCAGTATTAAAATATTTTACATTTTAAATAAATAGATCGACTTGGCTTTTATAATTTAATAATTATCCTAAAAAAGAAAGTCAAACAGTAACATGTTTTACTCAGGTTTTACTGCGTGACGAAATAAGTAATTTTATTTACTATCTAGACAAAAAAAATCATAGGCGAAGATTAATGTTTTGACCGCACAGGTATATTGGCCTACGTGTACCTAAGTGTTTTTTTAATATTATATTATCAGACAAGTTCATGTAATCAAATGATTTTATTTATAAAAACCTTATACCTACATGACCACGCATGATGAGCATAAACTATAATCCACTTTGGTACTGTATCTAAGTCAAAAAAGTATTTGGTTAAAAATGGTGTCTTATACACAATCTCGCCGGTTGAACAGTATCTTAGTAGCATTAGAACAATGGGTAGAGAGAAAAAGCATATTTCGGCAATGGCTATGGTAGCACCCAAACACACTGAGATAATGTAAGTCAATTTGTTTGTATCCTCAACGATTTTCCGTTCTTCTTTATTGGGATGTTCACTATAATTATAATTGTGCTCGTCGTTGACATCGTCATTGTCAACAATATCTGTGTTTGGATGGATCTCTTTTAGTTTATCTAACACTGATTTCAGAGTATCCTGATTCATAAATAAAGATAAACTTTTTCCTAGAGCAAGTAAACCTGTACACGTGCAGGGAATTATAACAGCTATATCAAGAATATCAATTCCTGCTGCCACTGCATTTTGTATGTAGTAGATCTGACAAGCCACCACTGTACACATCCACACCATGTTGAAATAATATAAATAGTATGTTATAAAATAGTTGAAACATTTTTTTATTTTCCAATAAATTTAAACCCATGCCAGAAACTTTTAGCCAAAATATGATAAGTATTGTAGATTTTGCAAAATCATTTCTTAAAATCATGTTTGTTTGTCAATCCACGCAGAAAATTTAAATGCAATTGGCGAGTCCATGAAGATATTTATATAAAATAATTGGTCTAGGTAAACTTACTTAATTATTGAATGTGCTCGCCCGCTACCTTATTATAAATTCTCTTGGTATTAATTACTTCGTAAATGTTTGTTTGATCACAACAAAGAAAACTAAGAGACAAAGAAAAAACAAAAGGAATATTATCTTACATTATTATTAAAGTATTTATTAATTCTTTTGTTATATATTTTCCTAAAAAAGAAATTATTATTCTAATGCTAGTGAATTGTTTTATAATGTTTAATGAACTTAAATTGTATAGATACTTAGTTACTTACTTATTATTAATTATGTTAAAATGGCTAAATCTATCGTATTGGGTAACTGTGAAGATAGATTATAAGTGTGGTTAATAAATAAATAAATAAATAAATAATAAATAAATATTATCTTCTATATAAATTTCTATATTTCCACGGGATGGAAACTTACGCGGTGAAACCATGGAGCGCAGCTACTCAGCTAGTATTTATATACTATATTTGCACAATATACGATAGTGTGGATGTTACCAAAAGGCTCCGAACTTTCGTTTTGAGATTAAATCTTAAACCGAATGGGAAGATGCTGTACTTATTGCTCCAGAAAGCTTTGAGAAGTATATCAGCATATCTGGTCTGTCGAAGTATGGTCGGTGAGTCTGTACGCTGTGGCCCAAGGTGTACTTACAGTTGCAATGAACATGCAGAAGCAGATCATCACAGAAGTGATGATAAACTGGACCAAGATGCCCTTTGAGTATAACTCGTCCATTTGTTCCGCCAAGCTGTAACAAACATGCCAAATAAAACAAAAAATAAGTTTTATTTCCATGAAACAGCTCTTGTTACATTTTATGTTCTGTCTACAATGTCCGTCATTTTTCGGTGCCATGCAAAATTACATTTCACCATTATTTTATTTATTTATTCATTGTACATGCCGGAGGGGACATTACAGTATTTGCCTAATGCGTCTCCACAGACTACAGCTTAACACACAATAGTATAATTACATAATACAACTAAATAAAGTTAAGTTTATTCAATTAACATTACTTATCAGTAGATAGATAAGTAAATATTTACTACTTATTTTCTAATGTAGGTTATACAATTTTTATTAATTGAACTAGTGGAGTGTAAAATACATCCAAATTGTTATCAATCTGTACGAAATCGTTAATCAAGCATAGTGAACGAGCCGGTGTGGTGGCGCTTGTCCTGCGCTTGCCGTTCTATAACACGCTAATGAAAAAAGTCTACGACGGCGAGCATTGGCGTAATTATTCGGCACATGCAAGCCCACACTCTCTAATAGTGTTATTGGGGATGAGAAGTGTTATTATAATTGTGGGCTATTGAATTTTATTTAACCGTTTCGCTGCGGAGAATATTTTCCAAAACTCTCAGCGGTGGCGGCTTACAAAAACGTCGTGACACGGCAGCCGTGTACCTACATTATTAGAATTTTACCTTCATTATTAGAATTATTTTAAGGGAATAAAAAATTTCATTATGTGCCTGGACGGAATTCGTTCATAAGTTTTATGTGTCTTGTAATAGCTGTTTTTTACTCCATTGATTTAGTAACTGTAAGAAAATAGCTCTGGAGACGATATATTTAAGACTTATAAACAAGGTTTTCACGGACATACAATGGTAGGTAGTATTTTTCTCTACATAAGTACTATTTATATATTTTTAAAAAATCATTTTACACTGTCAATCGATCGTTCAGTGTTTTTGCTACCTGCTCTTGGACTATTCACTGTTTTTACATTTTGTGTTTTGAAATATTTCAAAAAGCCGCCACTTGAACCGGGTTACAAACTGGCACAGTGACCAATTGACCATATTATATCATATCTATAACAATAATCTAATGTCAATATTTAAAAGCCTTTTCTTTCCTTCCATTTCATTTTGATTTATATATGTATTTGAGGTCTAGAGTGACCCCATGCATCTATTAGTGACATTTTGTTAATGCGCCTAATTAAAAGTTATTATTGATACAGCCCATAAGAGGTTGACAATCCCTATTTTTTTCCATTTCATAGAATATTCAGAAACGAAGCATACAGGCTTGATGCTTGATGAAAATTATGAAAGTTATGTTCAGGGTTGAACGTTTTAAAATGTAATTTGAGGGAGATATAATCGATTTAAAAATGACACGACTCTCGTGTCATACGCCACACGTTAAGGAAATGTATGACACGGCTGCCGTGTCATCCGCAGTGAAACGGTTAATTAATTTCTTGATCTTCTTGAAGCTTTTTGTAGTTTATCATATTTTTTTTACACATTACATCAATGATCTTATATCATTGCGTTACATAGCATTTAAAAAAAAATAAGACTCCTGAAAGAAGAAGAAGAAGAAGACCAGGTTTTTGTTTAAAACCAGTCTATTTTAATTTCTTCAGGATTTGTTAGGAACAGTATCTATCAAAGTTGTACAGATTTCTGTATTATTTTTAACTAATTTGGCCATATAAAATGTACGTTGTATATATAGTCATGAATATATTTTTTTTAGGGTTCCGTGCCGAGAAAAACGGAACCCTTATAGGATCGCTTTGTTGTCCGTCTGTCAAGACCTTTTTCTCTAAAACGCGTGAAGGGATAAAACTGAAATTTTTGTCAAATACGGAAGTCAGTTACGTCTTGATGCCTTGGAAAAAATCACACTTCTAAGTTAACGCAATAAAAAGATATAGCCAATTATGCACATTTTTTTTATGAAAACGTACTTTACGTTTTCATAAAATATCGTCGAAAACCAAAAATTATCGGGTACTTCCCGTTGACATGGAGTTGTGAAATTTGGCAAGAAGTAAGAACTTATAGAACATACATGGGAATAAATCTGAAAACTAGTAAATTATATGTATATCATTGGAAAAATCATTATCAACTTATAACTGTAATTCGCCTACTAAATGTGAGCAACCGCTTATTTTAGGCGGTTGCATACACACATCTAGTACATAGTACTTAAACGGCAGGCGTAAAGTTACAATAATTGAAAATCATGCATTACGATTGGATTGTTCTTCCCATTCATACGGAACCCTCGGTGTGCGAGTCGGACCTCAGCAATCGCGAAAGCGGGCGCGAAATCCGCGAAGGTGACTGCGTGGTCTGTTAAATCGGATGTGTCTACCGCTAAGGCTGGAGCGGCTGCGGCCGCGGCGAGCGCGGCAAAAACCAACGCGGACTCTGCTCCGAAGGTTAAAGCCAGCTCATCCATGGAGGTCGACCTCGAGGTCGACTCCGAGCAGGCTAAGAAGCCAAAACGCCCCCCCCCCTCGATCATCTTACACGACCGCTTCAAGTGGACAGGTGTATTAAAGCAGCTTAAGGCTAACCAAATAGCGATTTCATACGCTAAAACCGTCAAAGATGGCACCCTCATCCAACCTGAGTCGATAAACGACCACAGGCGCCTCACTGCTTACCTCACAGAGGTCTCTCACGATTTTCACACATATAGCGCGTATTACGTGTAGTTATATCAAACATCCCCGTAGAATATACCTCGGAGGAGATCTTAGAAGATCTCCACTCGAAAGGTATCCAAGTCGAGTCTGTCTCGAGAATGACTAACAGTGCACTAAAGAAAACATAAAATAAAGTGCACTGTGTCCTTTCTTTCACTCCTGAAGGTCGTAAGATCTATCAGATTAGAGATGTCTTAAGACTTCGTGATATAAAAGTGGAAGCCCCACATCGCAAATCCTACCCCGGTCAGTGTCATAACTGCCAGAGGTACGTCCACTCCTCCCGTAGCTGTCATGCACAACCCCGGTGTTGTAAATGCCTCGGCTACCACCACACCAGGGATTGTCCCCGGACCCTCCCGTCCGACACCCCCCCCC
>LUGF01025860.1:222291-239807 GCA_001625245.1 Calycopis cecrops
GCTCCGGAGACGATATATTTAAGACTTATAAACAAGGTTTGCCCGGACATACAATGGTACTATTTTTTCTCGATATAAGTACAATTTTTTAAAAAAACATTTGTTACACTCTTACTAGATCGGTCAATATTTTTCCAACCTGCTCTTGGACTATTCACTGTTTTTACATTATGTGTTTTCTCTATCTATCTAAATCTTTCAAAAAGCCGCCACCTAAAACGGGCTTCAAACTGACACAATGACCCATTGCCATATTGTATATCATATTTAAAACAATAATCTAATGTAAATATTTAAAAGCCTTTTCTTTCCTTCCATTCCATTTTGATTTATATATGTATTTGACGTCTGGAGTGACCCCATGCATCTAATAGTGACATTTTCTTAATGTGCATAATTAAAAGTTATTATTGATACAGCTCATAAAAGGTTGACAATCGCTATTTTTTTCTTTTTCATAGAAAATTCAGAAACGATGCATACAGGCTTGATGCTTGATGAAAATTATGCAAGTTATGTTCAGGGTTGAACCTCGTAAAATGTAACTTGAAGGAGATATAATCGATTTAAAAATGACACGGCTCCCGTGTCATACGCCACACGTTAAAGAAACGTATGACACGGCTGCCGTGTCATCCGCACTGAAACGGTTAAGTAGTATAAGGTTGCCTGAGAACATATGGTCCAGGATAAGGGTTGCCAGGCTTTGAAGTTATAAATTTTTGGTAGTAATTGCACCCATCTGTTAACCACGAAGTATATTGATTAAATTGTAGGAAAATTTATCACGAGTTAAATAGTATAGGGTTGCCTAAGAAAATATGGTCAAGGACAAGGGTTGCCAGGCTTTGAAATTTCAAAAATGTTTTTAGAATATCTTAAAAACTAATAACGATATCTCGCTCAAACTAATTTTCATTAAAAGTTTCCTTTAAGATCTACAGCATATATATTTTTAAGATTTCTCACTCTTTTATTTTAAAAGTTAGAGGGGGAGGGACACTCACATTTCCACTTTGGAAGCGTCTATCTTTCAGATGACTCAATCTATACATATAATAAAACTGTAGAAGACGTCATTCTGTCTGTGTTACGCAAAAACTACTGGATGGATTTTGATGTACCTATGTTTTTTTTGTTATTTATGTATTAGTGCTCGGTAACATTTAGGCTATAATTTATCAACATATATAATAAAAAATTTAAAAAATCCACTATTTTAGGACAAAATAATGGATTGACTATTCGGCCACATAACATTACACGTTACCATGACAACATAATATTTCGACAAAACTAGGGCTGCCGGGTCGACTAGTTTAATCTATACAGGGTCATTTTTTGGTCACCGGCCAAATTTTCAGGTTTGGTTCAGAATCAATAATACATTCGATTTATGAAATAAAAAATATTACAAAAAATATTAGAGACAATTACTTTGTCCCATGTTGTAAAACATATTTCTTGGTCACCACGTGAATCACAGTCGCGACTCACGGTAGGCTGACGTCACTGACCTTGAAGTCGATACATTTCGTATAAGAACAATAATTCGACGTAGTTTTAAGGACTATTTCATTTCGATTTTTATTTAATAAAATATTACAATTAGACGATAAAATTTAAAACACACTTTTGGAATTATGTCTACTTCATTATTTTAAAATTTGGCCGGTGACCAAAAAATAACCCTGTTTATTCGACTAGCTTCCGCCCGCGGCTTCGCCCGCGTGAATTTCGGACTTCAAATATCTCTATAAATTTTAACTTATTATGTATTTTGACATGAAAGCTATATTACTGTAAAGTTTAATGAAAATCCGTTCAGTAGTTTTTGTGTGAAAGAGAGTAACAAACACACAAACTTTCGCATTTATAATATTAGTAGGACTAGCCGACTCGCGCTCTAGCCAACTGTTGGACTCTCTATATTTCAATGGAAACTTGAAACGAAAATTAGTGACCGAGATATCATTATTAGTTTTTGAGAAATAATACTTACATTTTCAAAAAAGGCAAACAATTTTGTTGTTCATAAAAACGCTATGAAAAACCAACTTATTTTATTTTTTGGTAAAAAAATGTCGGAACGACACCTATATCTTTCATTGGTACGGAACCCTGGCCTCGGTGTGCGAGTCCGACTCACGCATGGCCGGTTTTTAGTATTATATACAGATACAGATAGTGGTAGCTAAATTAGACAATATTTACTGACTTATAAGAACCATTTTTTAAATCCATCTGCTACGAAACAAATCCACGGCGAAATGTAAGTAGTTCAATAACTAAATTTTTTGTTGTTTTGTACATTTTTGTTAGGACTGATATATTTTCGTTAAATATCAAAAGAATTAATTACAAGCGTTTCTGATATTTTGTTGTTTAATGTAGTAGGTACTTATCATTTACTATAACAGGCTCAGCCCACCACTCGTACCTGCCGCTGCTACTCCTGTGTCGCCAGGATCGACAGCGACAACCACAACGACTTTGATATGATCTCAGGGAGTCCGAAGGAAAAGCTAAAACTGTCTAGTTACCCGCAAAGAATTTTATCAGAAGAAAATAGTAAAAGAAATATAACCTATAGTTTCAGAATTCGCTGCTTTAGAACGGAAGTGACCGATCACCGAACTCACTCTCAACTTTTTGGGAAATTCCAAAAATAGATTTATACCCATCTCCAAAACTAATAATGTTTGTGCCCTTTTTATTATTGATATTTTGTTATTAACTATGGCTCAATAAATATTTATCTTTTTCTTAATTATTTTGATAAATATTTTTTATTGTAAGTACCTATTAATAAGTTAAAATCATATTACCACAGAAAGTTTCTTTCAAATTTTCAAATCCGTCGCGTAAAGTATAGTTACTGAATTTCCCGTAGGAATGAGCTTTTTTCTCGCAGTAATTAAATGTTAACCAGGCTTATCTAATACATCACAAAAATTTTCATTCGAATCCGTCTAGTAGTTTCCGAGATGAGCCTGGACAAAGAGACAAACAGACAGACAAGAAATAAAATACATTAAAAAGTGTTCTAATATTATATTATTCACGACGCCCCCAATTAGTTTTTCGTAAATAAGTAGGTATACTAAATGTACAGACACGCGAATTTTACTGTGATGACATAGATTCTCATGACACAATGGTAGTCACTGACAGACGTGAAGATCATCAGCTTGAGGTCATCATACCCCATAGCTGATGTCTTGCACGGGTTTTGAGATTTGTCGGTTTACATGTTTTAACACATTTAATAACTGATATAAAAATCAATATTTTATAACAAAAAAACAAAATCAAAAAAATTGGGAATTCCACGGTGGTAAAAATGTAATTGAAAAAAGGAAAAAATAATTAAAAAAACTCCGACTTAAATAATTTATGTGGCGAGGTACATACATATTTTACTCCCTAACTTTATAAGAAACGCTAGAAAATCCATCAAGATAGTTATGGAGATGTTCACTGCAGCGCCCCCTGGTGAGTTGTTACCGTAACACCTATCTAAGACCATCATCATCATTGTCATGATGATACAAGACCATACACCACTCAAATCAAAACCCGTCACTGAAAACAGCATTCCATCTACATTCCATAACATCTACTTGCATGCCAAATTTCAGCCGGATCAGTCCAGTGGTTTGGGCTGTGCGTTGATAGATCACTATGCCAGTCAGTCAGTCAGTCAGTCACCTTGAGTTGTATTTACTTAAATATATTATTCACTTTAGAATAATTAACATTCACGATCATGATTTTCAGAGGTAAACTCTGTAGTATCAAACTTGCAGAAAAATATTTAAGATGCGTTTACATTATCAACCAGTACAGAACTCTATAACCCTATTAGATACGTTTCTAATAATTAACGTGGCAACTAATTCAATGTGATTAATTATTCTCTTGGTTGAAAACGTCCGGTATTTTGGTTAAAACATTAAGTTCCGACCAAAAATCGCTGCGAGAGCTTTCGGTCGCCATGGTCAATAGTGGAATGTTCGGGATGTATCGGCAACAGGACACCCCGGCGACTGGCCTTCGTTGGGAAAAGGGGTTCCTCCGGCATGAAGAGCCAGTGCCGTGTTAGTAGCTGGTAGCCCACAGAAGTGGGAAGAGAAAGGAGGTCAGCGAATCTGGAAAGTCTCTTTTGCGATACCATGGGCGTCGGTAGTCATGAAAATGGATCCGACTGCTCGTTTGTTTGATCCTGTACCATAAAAAAACACATACAAAACATACATACTTACTTAAGCTGTTAGACAAATATACACACAACGTTCGTGTGTGTTAGTCATGTAAAAAGTCGATACATAGCGGAAACGTTCTGTTGATGATATTTAAATACCTATTGTGATTCGTAGGTACTTACCTATTTTCTCCAAAACATAAGTCATGTGAAAATAAATATGTTGATACCTATAATATTCTAATTTAATGTAATCTTAATAACATTAAATATTAGTAGGTAAACTAATAAATCTCCAAATCTTTGCAAAAGTATATGTCGGTAAAACAGTTTCACATTATGATAAGCACATCGCGGTGGCAGCACTGAGCAAATAAGTACTGCTTTATCGACCGTCTTGTCGACCTGTCATGGCGTAAAGTAGTAGAAATAGGTGTACGGTTCCTATGTCCATCGTAAATAATGATTCTTAGGCGAAATATTATAATAACGAGTGATAAAAAATCTAGTGGCTACATGAAAATATCATGATAAACGTGATATAATTACATTTAGGTGTAGTGAGCATTAAAATGGACAAGAAAAATGCTATTCGAAGAGGCAAAAGGCCATCTAAAGTGGTTGAAGAGAATTATTGGGACTGTAGCGTTTGTACATACAGAAATAACGCAGAGGCCTTTAAATGCTCAATGTGTGACGTTAGAAAAGGTAATTACAATTTATTTATGGTATAGTTTATCAGTAAAATTTACGTAAACATTAAAACCATAATATTAGCAATACATTTGGTTCTTAAATCTTGTACTAGTATTATGCTAAATTTATAGTGATTTAACTTCATTTTAAAACTGTAATTTTAATTAGTTGTTTTTAAAAGTAGACGTTAAAGTTAAGTAGGTATAAGGACCAGATTTTGCAGGTTATGTTTATAGATTTTCAATAGCTCAGAAATTAATTATTTACATTTATTCTTAGGCGACATTAATTATTGTTTCATTTGATTTGCATGTCTTTGATATAATTAATAATTGTTTTCAAGATTTTATACGCATAGGAAACTAATAACAGCGAAATAAATAAGTAGGTAGTGTAAATAAGAATCTCTGAAATATGGCATTGATGAATTCTTATTTCGTTTTCATCGAAAGGAAAGATAAAATTTTCACTAATAATTTTGTTATGCCCGGTAACAAATGTAAGAATTTAAATCAACTAAAATATAACATTAATTTAAAATGCAAAGTGATATTGTAAACAATCATTCTGGCGCTAGTATCGCTATAACCCGGACAAATAGAGGTGCGCCGTATACCGAGCGTATGCGGTTCCTATTGTGGCGTATTTAAATTGGTCGGGTATATTGAGATGCAATGACCTCTTTATAGTTATTTGTAGGGGCAGTGCACTCAACTCCTTTGAGACTGATTTTGGAAAATCGATATAATGTTTACATATAAACTGTTTTTATGTTCTATTATATTTATTTATATTATATTTATAAATGAAAAATATGCGACATAATATTATGTATATGTAACATTTTTTTAATTGCAACATAATAAATACACGTATGAATTCCTTCAATGTGAGCAACTTTATAATTTCGAATAAGGATAACAATCTCATGTGATGGTTTTTTCCATATGCACAAGAATGCAATCGGCATCTTACTTTCGTGGAACCCTTACGGGTACGATTCTTAGAATTTTCTTAATCCTACTTTAAGAATTCTTTTTGGAATAACTGTACTATCCCGTAGTATCCATATTATGCTATATTATGTGTTTTTTTTTTACATTTCGGACCTGAGCTTATGCTGTTGATGCAATTATCGCATTTTTGGCACATAGAGGTTGGAGGGAAAAGGAGGGCAACGCAACTATATGCGGATGTTTATGGGCGTCGGTAGTCACGAAAATGTCCTCGACTGCTCGTTTTTTCCTCTATACCATACCAAAAGTAGCGATTCTATCTGGTTTCAAGTACTTTTCCTTTCGATACCGATAATTTGTTTGTACTCCATACTTTGTATTAGATACTCGTATTAAATGAATACTTTTTGGTAGGTATAAAACAAACCAAAGAAAGTATCTGCTTTCAAGCAATTAGGTGGTTAGGCATCTGTAAGTAGTGCACTAAAATCCAGCGTTTCCCGAAGGCTGTTCCGCGGGGCCTAGGGTTCCGCGGAGGAGGAGGACCACAGGCTCACGGGAGTTCCACGTTCTCGCCGTCAGTTAAATTCACACCTACGTTACAATTTGCAATTCGTTGCAAAACCTTTTTTCAAGCTGCTCTTCGCGTCTTTCGTTTCACCCGCGTAAGTTTCGATCCGGTGGAAATATCGAGAACTAACCCCATAGGTACAAATTATGAACCAACTAAATTCCCGAGAAAAAGGTTTTAACAGACGGACAACAAAGTGATCTCATAAGGGTTTCGTTTATTCTTTTTAAGATACGGAATCCTAAAAATATGACCCATGGAGGGAGGAGGAGGGGGCAAACGTATCTGTATAACCTCTATGCGGATGTCTATGGGTGTCGATCGTCATGAAAATGGCGCCGATTTCTTGTTTGCCCCTTTACACAAAAAAGAAATAAAGAATAATCTATTGAGGAAGAACACGTACCTACATCGCATCTGCGACGATTAACATTACAATCAAGGATCAAGCTAAAATTTAATATCAAATATTGAGGTTTGCTACCTGTTAAAGCACATAATCTTTTTTTTTAACTATAAGGGGGCAAACGGGCAATCGGAGCCATTTCATGACTATCGGAGCCATAGGAATCTGTATAGAGGCTGTACAGATGCACTGCCCTTCTTTCTCCTCCTACCTCCATGGGCCACCGGCTACTTACACACTTATAATATTGTGGCGTATTTTAGATTATTTATAAATAATCATAATTTATTAATCTTAAAAAAGAAGTCATAGCTTGGCTCTAAATTTTTATTTCTTTCATTTAACAAAACAATGTCATAAAAATCCAATTATAAAAGCTAGCTGTACAGTATCACGGGCTCTATAAAATATATTTTATTCCCTACACCAGCGCACTTTACCCCGGGGCATAGTGATGGATAATTAGTGAAAAATATTTTATAGAGCCCATGGTACTGTACCTCTAGCTATTGTAATTGGTTCGTCGTTTCCGGGGCGATAAACCGATCTAGCTAGGTTTTTAGAAAATGTTCTTTTATCGATATCTTCAGGCAATAAAAAGCTGCTATAATATGATACGTAGTAAAAGTACGCAACCACCTCTAAGGTGTCAACAGCTCAGGTGAGAGAGCAATAGCCTCTGACACGAGAGATACAAGGATCGTCCACAGTCGCTTTTTTTTTTCATTTTTTATTTTTGTCCTTTTTTATTCATCTTTCATTAATTAATTCGTAAGTAAATAAATACCGGGCAATGCTCGGCCATCCAGATATTATCAACTTATATTTGTTATCTTAGAGGCAACAACAATGAGTGTGTTAAGTAATATGATTACATAGCATTATCACGCAGCTTATGAGGTGATTTGCATGTGAAATACAATGTAACCGACCTCAGTAAAGGGAAGTATGTTAATAATCGATAGTATTTTTATTTCGTTAGTTAATAGGGAGGTTTTACCTGCATTGTCGCCGAATTGACACTTATATGGAAATCTAATGTAAATTTCTGGTTCGTCAGTCAAGTCTCTTTTTTTTTTATGGTGTAGGGGGGCCAACGAGCAGTCGGAGACATTTTCATGACTACCGACGTCTATAGACATCCGCATAGAGGCTTTACATATGAGCTGCCCTCCTTTCTCCTCCGGCCACCGGCTACTTACAAGCTGCAGGAAACGCGACAGCTTTTACCTTACGCCGCGGCCGGTCTCGCGTAAGCCCTGTCGTGCCGGACCAATTCAGCTGCATGCAAGCTTGCACAGTGGCACTCCCTCTTACTAGCTTAGTCTCCAGCGTAATACATATTGCTGTACACTTGTACAACCAAATCTCTGTTTGGTTCACCTCAACACTCCAGAAGACATCTTTACCTCTCGATGGTGTGGAACCCTCGGTGTACGTGTCCGATTAGCATTTATTGTTTTTTTTGGTCCTGTAGTTCCCGAGATTAGCAATTACACGAACAAAATTAGGAAAAATAATTTATTCCTAATCTCTGTAGTTCAATAATATTGATAAATATGTTGTTATTTTTTTATTTTACTACCAAAATTATGACTAGTATAGCTGGGTTACTTATATACTTCCTACTCCTCCTACTTTATTCTGATTAAATTCGTTGCGGGTCCCAACTCCCAAGACAGATTTAGCTTTTCCCTCGGGCTCCCTGCGATCATATTAAAGGGTCAAGTGTGGTTGCCGCTGTCGATCCTGGCGACACAGGAGTAGCAGCAGTGCAAACGAGTGGTGGGCCAAAGCCCGATTTTAGTATAGCTGGGTTATAAGTTGCAGTTCGAAAAAATACGATCTTCTAGGCTCTACAAATGTAAAGGACACCAAAGTCTAGTTCTGTCGATTATATCGCCGGTGTTTAGCACTACATAGATTACCTGCGCTCGTCACAACACCATCGACGCATTGATTTTTGTCTTAAGGCTGCCACACACTGATAATGCGGTAAGATATCTGTATCTGAGCGCATATCAATATCGCTGTCTATGCTAAACTTAAAGAGCACCACACACTATGCAGATAACTTATATTTTACCCTGTAGGCCCAGACATATATTGAAGGATGGTCTTTGTACGCAAGTAAAATCTCATCGTATCTATTTAGTGTTTGACCTCCTTAACTAGTACATAGAGAGGGTAAGACAAACGCCCTCAAAGGGCAAAAGTGAAAATACAAGAGTGAAGGAAGACGGCGCATCTTCATAAATTAGTTTTTTAATTTTAATTTCTTTAACCGTGCGTTCGTGCATCCGACTGCTCGTTTCTGTGTTGTTGTTATTTTAATGATATGACTTGTTCATACGTAAGTTGGCTATAGTACTCTATGTAGTCACAGCACATAACCGTTGGTCTAGTTAATGAGAGAATGTTGTCCCCATTAAAGTACAATGGGATGATATGAATGGGCTGTACCTATTGTCTAGACTAGATATTAAAGCCATGTGGTGCAACTTTTTACGTGACTGCGTTACAAAGAGAGCAATATTTTCAGGCGCATTTAAGTAAATGCAGATTTATATGTTCTCTGCTACAGCCTCAACAACTTGACGGATGTCAACCGATTCAATGCGGCGCTCTTTTGGACTAAATTTTTGCGCCTGGCGGCGAATAAATGTTTGGTGGCTCCACTGTGATGCCTAACACCAGGGATTTGGATGGCACCACTAAGGTGCCCTCCGCCATGAATTGCAACTTATCGTTTTTTTGCTGTTTCCAACAGGAAAAACGGCTAAGTGCGCGTCGGACTGGCACACCGAGGGTTTCCGTACCAACAAACCTTTTGTTTCGTCTCTGCGACATTTTTTAACAAAAAATAGAATAACTTGGATTTTCAAAGCCTTTGTATGAATGACAAAATATTTGCGCTTTTTGAAAATATATATGTAAAAAACTAATCATGCTATCTCGCTAAAACTAATTTTCCAAACTAATGTTAATTAGTTATTTTTTTTTATTTTTAAGATTTTTTACTGTCTTATTTTAAAAGTTAGAGGGGAGAGGGACACTCATTTTTCCACTTGGAAGCGTCTATCTCTCAAACAATTGATATTGACAAAAAATGGTTTTAGTACCCTTAATGTAATTTTTGAAGACTTTTTCATAGACACCCCTCACATATGTATGGAGTGCCCCCTTTATTTTTTAATTTATTTTTTGTTTAAAATTCGAGCGGTTAACAGAATACATCGACCTACAAAGTTTTAAGTAAGTAGACCCAATACTTTCGGAAAAAAATGGCTGTGACATAAGGACGGACGGAGGGACGGACAGACGGACAGACAGACATGAATTTATAAGGGTTCCTTTTTTTGCCATTTAGCTACGGAACCCTAAAAAAACGATAAGTTGCATGTTTTGTGTTGCGTGTTTTTTTGTTTAATCGCCACCCAAAACCGAACGTAACGGTTTTTAACTTTTCGATCATGGTTTATAAAAGTGACTTTCCACGTGTAATAACGGAAATGGAAGGTAAGAATCGTATTTCTGTCAGATGTTGTTACCATTTTTGTGGGTTTTTTGATGAATTTATTGTTTTGCGGTTACTGTCGATAATTCTTTTACTATTTTTTTCATAAAATTAAAATTCATAATAGATTTTTTTTATTTTAAAGGGGCAAACGAGCAGGTGATTAGTGATTACCGCCGCCCATAGACATCCGCAAAACTAGGTGTCTTACCGGCGAGTTTATAGAATATCAAAATACCCCTGATTACGGGATTTATTTACATAAAGATAAACACAGTAACTAACACTATATTTAGCCGAGTGTATGTAACCGAATTGGACCGGTACGATCGGGGAGGAGGACCTCTCGCGCACTTACACGAAACCGGCTTAAGTTCCGGTAACCTATGGCCGGAGGAGGAGGATGGAGGGCAACGCATTTGTATAACTTTTATGCGGCTGTCTATGGACGTCGGCACACATGAAAATGGCTATGATTGCTCTTTTGTCCCCTTATACTTAGGTACTATAAAAACACAAGTCCGAATAGCTAGTTTCTACTGGCTACTACTACTTTATGACTGAATTTCACTGTACAGGCAACAACATAACACGTAAAATATCACATCACCATTTTACTAAGATTTAAATGAATTCCGGTTACATTTTAATACAATATTTTGTCTGATATAATTGTTAATTTTTTTAACTTTTTTATAGAACTCATACATGATTAATTAACATTACTAAGTTAGTGGCCCAAAAAAGATGTACTCCTTTGATAAACAGCATTTGAATATTTTATTTGTGAAAATGTTTACTATCCCTGAAGTGTGTGAAATCATACTAAATCCTGAAACTGACTCCATAGGAAGGATCTGTGTGACAAATAAAGACATTATTGTTTAGAGAACACCTTCGATAAACGTCAATTTATTCGGTTTTTATGTGCTCTAAATTTGGCACCCCTGGGGTGCCACCCGCCATATACGAAAGATATTCATGGCACCACTGTGGTGCCATCCGCACGAAGTCAGTACGATACGTACGATGTTGATAACGCGAGTGACAATGGGCTATGCACTAGCATTTTTAGAGTTATTTTACCTCTGACAGTTCTAGTTTTGGTAGTTTGTTATAACTGACATCTGCTGTCATCTCATACAAAATACAGACAGAAAATGACAGGTGTCATAATTAGGTTTACCATTAATCATGAGACGATTTATAATGACATCTTAAACAAACTATTTTTCACTAAAAAAAGATTATGTCCCAAAGATCAAAATCGTATAAAATCATTTTAATGTATAATTTTTAGGTAAGTATTTAATATATAAATATAGAACGTGGAAACGGCAGTTTCGCTTTTCTTAATAACGATGCTGTCTTATTTATGTATATTAGTGATCCCGCGATGATCGATATTCGATCTAAGTGAAACTTTGTAATTAAATACTAAATATCATATGACATGTTATCATCCCTTTTCCATTGTTATACGCCGCCCGATACGCGACAGCCCAGTCACCTTACGCCGATATTGCGTAAGCGAAAGATCAGCTGCGGGGCACTACCTGTTACCTACTAAACTGTCCCTTCGCCCGCGCAGGCACGTCCACCCGCAAGCCGCGCCTCAACCCCGCGCTGGTGGCTGCGCAGGCGGCCGGCACGGCGCCCACCAGCTCTCAGAAGCGCCCGCGCTCTGCCAACTCGCTCAAGAAGAAGCGCCGCCAGCCCAGGCTCAACAACGTGGATAGGAGCTCCGCGCAGACCAGAGAGGTAAAAAACGTTTTAAATAAAATGTGTGTGCTACCACTCGACTAAAGTAAAACCTTCATAAACGAAACATAACTATGAGAGAGGCTATGAGAGCATGAGAATAAGTGCGCGCACACTATACTTTCTTGCTCCTACATATAAGAAAAGTAACCCGTTTTCTTATTTATTTCTTCACTAACTTACCTATATCTCTCATTCGGCTCGCCTGATCACACTTTTCGTAACGCTATCGTTACGGATGCATCAGCTTATTCCCCAAGTCAAGCGCGCGTAAAGAAGTTTTACTTCAAAATATCCAGACTAACCAGCAGCCAGGGAGGCACTGGCGGTTAGTTTGGACGTATCGAAGGCTTGATTGGGTTTGTCATCTCTAAGCTGCTATGTTGCTCTGCTTTAGAGCTTCCTGTGAAATTATGTGATTGGATCGCCAGTTTCTTGACAGACGTGGTATTATCGTCGTTGTCGACGGTGCATGCTCGGATCTCGTGGCTGTCAATGCTGGCGTTCCACAAGACTCTCAAAGACCTCTAAACAAAAGGAATCGATTCGCACAATTAAGGCGAGTTAAATTTATGCGAAACGTTCCCCCAACCCAACAAAGGAGGCTGGCGGGTTTCTTAGGGCAGTTTGGCCTGGTCACCTACACAGATATTGTAAGGTTTCCAATTAATATTGTTGATTACGAAGAAGTGTCTAAATCAATTTTCTTCTAACAACTTGTCTAAAATATTTTATAATGTTATTTAATTTGCCATTTTAGGTTATATACAAAGATGTCAAAATGACAATCTTGTCAACTGTTTTAGCTATGAAGATGTTTATATAATAAACTCTATTAAAAAACAGCCTAATACATTTTGTCTAAAGCTTAATTTAATGAACAAAGCGAACAGGCGACAATTTGTATAATATCTAATTTTTCTGTATCGCCCAAACTAAGCAAAAGCTTGTATCTTGGGAGATTTATTTCAGTTTGCATACATCTGCTTGTTAGTAATGTTTATACAAAATAACATAATTTTTAGGTCTTACTATAAGCCAGTGGCTTATGAAACTTAGGTATATTTATAACTCATAAGCTTAAATGAATTAAACATAGCCCATGTATCAAAACAAACATGTAAAAAGCTAAATGTGTTTATTTTCTTTATTTTACTTAAGAAAATTATTACAACTACTACTAAGCAATAGCATTATCCACAGAAGTTTCTACAATCATACAAATCAGCGTAACCAAGTAATAATCAGATTCCTGGATGGCGCCATAACCTAGTTGTCACATGGAATAAATAAAAAACTGTTACTGATTATTTTAATATATATTTTATTTATTCACTGTCATAACACAATAATACATTATCTAGAGATTGTGCTGGCGGTCAAATATTGTTTTCATAGCGAGCCCAGCAGCAAATAATTGACATAATGTGGGCGCAGCAACCTACTTTCCGCTTTCCCACTAAACAATTACAACAATAGCCTACTATGGCTTCCCTTCCCGTCAAATTATTGTTAATTAAAATATATACAAAATATGTTTTGACGCCGAAACAAAAACAACAGTCTTTAATTTTTAAACCTAAACGTCAGAATGACATAATATGTTGCCGTACGAAATAAATAGGATTGATTCTTTGAATAGCAAAGAATCGATCACAGGAGACAATATAATATAATTAAATAAAAATTACAAAAAGAAGTAGTATCGAATATACTTATGTGTGTTATTAATCAAACGATCCCTTTACAATCTTAATTAAATAATTAGTATAGGGAAGCGTAAAATAATGTAAAAAAATATGATTTATATGCTTATGAATCGATACTTAGACAAATCGATTAGTCGCATTAGGGGCTAAACGAATTAAGCCTTATTTCTCGACCGTGACAGGTTCTACGATAAAAGTACTGAATGAAATACAATTGCCTAAAAATAAGCTTTTTTTACATACTACGTTTATGTCTGTAGGTGTTCAGGCCGAAACCCGCCAGCCTTCTTTCGATGAGATTTGACACATTGCAATTTAAATAACGTTAAAAATTATTTTCAACTCACAAAAAATTGGGCCTTGGTATATTTTTTACGCGGGCCCAGTAATATATGAATTTACGACTAGTTCTTAGTTCTACGCCTAGATCTAATAGCACTTGGCAGGTTAATACATTCAGTCCGTTTACACTCAGGCTAACGATCTAAGCGTATTAAACAACCTTGGTCAGTCCGAGAAATACCTGCGCCAACAACTTCTGGTAGCCTTTTGAGAGAGTAACTGAATTATAAGTTACTAGCTAGTGCCCACGTAACATAGTTGGTCACTTACCCACCTCCACCCATTCTTCTGCCTGCCTCTCCGTGTAGCAGCGTACATGGTATAATTTATAGTAGTATTGATATTGTGACAACAATTATAGTAGGTATCTACATACAAACTATCGCAAGTTTGTTGTACGGTTGTTATTTTTTCACTCAAAAACCACGTACCTAACGGTTTTTAATTAAATTAGCCACAGGTGTAATTTAGAATCTGGAGTAACACAAACACTAATTATCTCGGTAAATATATACGCCAGTGATGCCCCGGATATCAGATATTTTGATCATAAAATAATGTAAATTGGAAATTGATTTGCATATTATATAATAAATACATATTGCATTTTAGAGTAAAACATAATTAAAGTCGGTGAACCGCAACGATAATATTTTCGGCAGCAAAGGGAAAATTTAAAAACTAATTAACTATGTTATTCTGCACTTAATTACGATATAAAATATGATATGCAAAATGTTTTCGAACATAATATGTAGATTCCCGTTACCTCCTAAGAGGTGAGAGTAGTGAGAAGTTCCACGCTGCATGAATGCATATAGCGGTATTAGGTCAGCATGGGGAGGTACCTCAGGCTTAAATGAAACCGGCGTCAAGTGACAGCTGTGCTGTCAAGTTTCGTATGATATGTAAGTAGCCGGTGGCCCAAGGAGGAAGGAGAGCAACGCATCTGTATAACCTCTATGTGGGTGTCTATGGACGTCGGTAGTCCTGAAAATGACCCCAAATCCTTATGGCTCGTTTGTCCCCTTAACCAAGGTTGATAAAAGCGAGAGGCATTTAATTAAACCACATATACTATAAGTGCCTACTGTTAATCCGAAACTATTAAAAAATATTTACGACAAGTATACGACGACGTAATACTTTTTCAAACAAGCTAAATAGCGAAAAAATGTAATCAAGCTTTGTACCGGGCGGCCATGCCTCACACGGGGTGAAGGTACAGAGTGTATGAAGTAAGAAAAATACTTTAAAAATTCCTGTGGCTAAACTATTGCTCCTGTACGAACTTGTATCGTGCTTATTATATGACTTCAGTTATAATATGTTAATGCAACATACACCATGTTCAAGAAAAAGTCATTATATGTAGTTCGTATTTATTGCTTAATTCATTGATAACTTATAAGTACCTAATAGGTACTTGGTTAATTGGTAGTGCTGGTTAAAGAGTATGGTTGCCGACTGGAGAATCGTTAGACGATTCTCACGTCATAAGCCAAGCGTCCCTGACGCGGCATTTATTCACATGTGTGTGTGTCCCCTACACTCCGATTGATCTGCTTTTTGTTATGTAGCCTGGAAATGATACACTAAATATGTGGTTTAATTTAATTTTTTACTTTCTTTTAACTTTCGCTTTTATCAACCTTGTATACAGGGTTACATTTTGGTTACCGACCAAATTAAAAAATAATTAAATATACCTAATTTCAAGGGTGTGTTTTAAATTTTATCGTCTTATTGTTATATTTTATTACATAAACATCGATTTGAAACGGTCCGTAGATATACCTACGCGCATTAGCACCCGAAGAGCGGTATCGACCTCAACAGCTGATTGTGTTTCGAATCCACTTTAATTATTGTAACTGTTTTTTTATTATCCTAGGAAGAGGTAGTGCCACGCTGCATGCATGCATGCAGCCGGATTGGGCCGCACGACCGAGGAGGTGCCTGTCGCTTACACGGGACCGCCGTAAAGTGACAGCTGAGCTGGCTCAGACTGCTCGCTTGCCAACCTATACAATAAAAAATGTGATAGAATAATACAAAGTAAAGCTGCGAAATATACGATGACTCAAAGTGCATTGTCGTCAGTAGTTACAGACTGTGTAATTGTCGGCAGGTGAGTATAATCAAATATGGTAATGAATGTGGCAGCGTATGGATCCCGGTCACAAACTGTGTCTATTTTTATGCAGCGACACATAATTCGAGTGGTTGGAATAACCTTCCCTATAGGCCTTGAGAATAGTACGAGGCCGTTTATGTACTTACTACAATATTGCCATTTAATAAATTGTTATATCGTTTAAAATGTTTAAACGGATTTGTGCTGGATTATTTCTTGTTATTATTATTTATCAAATCATGAGGCGTGCTGAGTTTCATTGAGGTTTCAAAAGTATTTTTTATACTTAGTTATATTTTGAATGGAAAATACATGGAACATGAAATAGGTTTAGACTACTACAGTGGTTCTAAAGAAATAAGTTACACCGATGTACTTGCGCAGTGTACATTTTTTTGAAAGGTGCGAAAATATTTTAGCCAAATACCAGGCGATATTTTTCCACGGGAAATTCTTTATTCACCATTGGTAAAACGAGAGTTGGCTGTATTGGCATTCGTCAGTAGCTTAGCCCAACATCAGCTGTCATTTATACAAACATCAATTATTGTCATGCAGTACAGATATTGCTATCGAGATAGCACGAGCTCACGTCTTGTTATATTTTAAGCCTTTTGAGTTGTGGAATAAGGTTTTTATAGGATTGGTATTAGAAATCGAATTAGATCGGCTTATTTTTCACTTTTCTGCGTCAACGACGAAAGCCGGTGTAACTTATTTTCGTGACACAACTATAAATGTTGGTTATATTTTCAAACATTAACATTAAAACATTATTAGCACTGTTTGTCCAACCCCAGGACATTCATCATGCAATTAGTAGGATTAATGAGGATCTGAACCGAGTTTTTAACTGGTCCAAATCGAATGCGTTAGTTCTAAACGCAAATAAAACCAAATATATTGTACTTGGCACTTATCAACAAGTGCAGCAGGTAAAAATGAGAGACCCTTTAATTAGTATAGATGGAAATAAAATAGAAGGTGATAAAGAAGCACGTAATCTTGGTCTCATAAGTGATGAAAACCTTAGATTTGAAAAACACGTTTCTGAAATTGTACGGAGTAGCTTCTATCGCTTAAAAGTACTATACCGCATTAGAAACTCCTTAAATGAAGCTACTCGTATCCGACTCTGTGAAACTCTTGTTCTGTCCAAATTTAATTACGTTGATTGTGCGATAGGACCTAGACTGCTGAAGCGAACTAAAAAGTCA
>LUGF01025860.1:259536-279758 GCA_001625245.1 Calycopis cecrops
GGGGGGGGGGGAGCTTGCGTGCTTCTGTGATACCCAAGACTATGCAGGATACATACCTGTACGGTATGTATCCTGCATAGTAGGTTAGGGGAGAGGCCAGACTAAGAACAGCTCTGCTGGGGGTCCTCCACTCGTCCCTCTGAATCAACATTGGAATCAGGGGTCAGGATGGGAACCTGACTCCATTGCACGGTTCCAACGTTGGCGTAGAGTCTGTTCAAAGGTAGCCGGACAGTCCCCATAAAGAAAAAGTCTGGCCTATTCATCGAGGCCAGCCTGTCGCTGCAGTTTTCCGAGTAGATATTCTGTGAGTGTGCCGAATTTAAAT
Organism: Calycopis cecrops; assembly: GCA_001625245.1. Taxonomy (NCBI): domain Eukaryota; kingdom Metazoa; phylum Arthropoda; class Insecta; order Lepidoptera; family Lycaenidae; genus Calycopis; species Calycopis cecrops. Next base: position 259,865 of record LUGF01025860.1, read on the forward strand.
GGTAAATTTTAAAAGGTTAATGCAATAGTAGTAGGTACCTAGTTCGGTTCGTCGCCGGGGATGCGATTATTTTTCTAAAGGCATACAAAATGTTCTTGACAACTTGTTTATGGATACTTTCGATTAGCCCCTCTAGTCCTCCTAATTCACAGAATCTTCAAATTCAGGCGACTCAATTTAAGACCTTAACATTTTTTTGCGAATTTCCGCAAACGCCATCTTCATGATATAACACATAATAATTAAATTATCAATAACGAACTGACACTATTGTTGTGACTTGTGGCTTTGTAATTACGTTGATATTCATGGACAAACCACAAAACATGTGTGTTAATAATAATAATATCGTCCTAGCCGATTTCGGCTACGGCGGCCGTCTCTATAGAGACGAGCCATCTGCGCAGGACATATTATAGTGCACAAGTGTGCGCGCAGACACAAGTGCACTCTCTATTCTCTCACTCTCATATTCCGATGGGACGGCAATCCGACACGACCGGTGAGAGATCAGGCGCAGGACCGACGGCTTAACGTGCTCTCCGAGGCACGGGGGTGTATCACCGCCATCTTCCTGACTCCGGACTGTTATTAGAAATTGAAAAATCCCAATAACAATTTTTGGTCCGACCCGGGATTCGAACCCAAGACCTCACGTCCGTGGTTGAACACGCTTACCACTAGACCACGAGGCAGTCATGTGTGTTACAAATTATGTAGCTCATTATCCCGGTTGAACGTTCCGAAATTGTTTGAACTACAATAATTTTATTTTATTTATTAAACACAAATATGTAACACCATAACAGAAAAAAGCATCCAAGCCGATGATACATTTAAAATATAAATTTAAAAATTACAATTTGTTAGGTACCTATTACCTACATTATTTTATGCATAATAACTATTGACATTTTACTTAATATTCTAAAACCTTCTGTGACAAACTGAGGAGTTTCGGCAGGTTGTGGCTAAATATATCTAAGTACGTCATTATCCGCAAGCGCGTTTATTAACTGAATGGCGCGTGATAATGGAGATGCGTGGAGCAGGTTGGTGCGGGACGCGGGAGCACTGAGAAATGCTCGCCGGCAGCGCAGGCCCGCGTGGGGGACGCGCAGTGGTAGCGCGCGCAACACGTCCGGGTGCTGCACCTCACCGCGCAGCACACGACACACGTATTTCACGAGGGCCGCGTCTCTCCGAACGGACAACTTGCAGCAGCCGACCATGCCCAGCACAAACAGGCTTGGGTACATTAAGGGATAACCCGTGTAGACGCCGTACTCCTTTAGGTACAGGTATCGTGCTAACTTGTGTTGAATTTTTTCAATCATCGCCTTGTATTTATGTCTCATAAGGACTCCATATGATTGTATTCGTTTACAAGTGACTGCGTACTAAATCGTTATATAATATTTTTATAGTACTCACATTGCTAAAATTTGCGCACTGTCTTAAAATAAAACCAAGGTTTCAAAAAGACTGGGCGCAAACTTTATCAATGTGGTGACGGAACGGCAGATCGGGCATCATTTCAATGCCTAAATCTCGAACACGCAGCGCTCGTCGCATCACCGAGTTTCCGACCGTGTACTGGTGGTGAAGAGGGGCGCGCGCGCGCGTGTACGAAATAATGCTGCATTTTGCTGCATTAAAGAACAGCTTGTTGGATTCGCTCCATTTTACTACTCTTTCTATATCCCGTTAAAGCCGATCGCAGTCTAAGTCATCTCTGACGGTGAGAAATAGTTTTAAATATCCGCGAACAACAAGCACTGGGCCTCCTTAACGACATCCGGGAGATCATTTATCGTTATGATAAATTCGAGAGGTCCGAGATTGCTTCCCTGACTTACCCCCGAATGGGTGTAGTACGGTCTCGAGTCGTAACCCCCATATTCGACATACTGTTTTCGCTCACCGAGATAGCTCGCAAAGAACTCAAGAAGGTGCGGCGTAAACCCCATTGTTGATAATTTCATTAAAAGTATGTCATTATCGACCGAGTCGAACGCTTTTCGGAAGTTGAAATAAGCGACATCCACCTGGCAACCGGCGGTCTACTACAGGCGCCAGGTGCGACACGAACGATAGCAGGTTGTGTACCTGTGCTCCTACCCGGTCGGAAGCCGTGTTGCGCGTCTGTCAGTCTAGCACAGACTTACGAAAAAATTGCAAGACCGCTTCAAATATTCTTGCAAACACCGACGGTACGACGATCGGCCTATATCCTTCCATCTCTGTGGCTGCTCCCGATTTAGGTATCGGAATAACTCGGGACGTTTTCCTTAAGTCAGGATAATGACGTTCTTTTAAACATATTTTAAAAATGTGCAACAGAGGCTTCTCGAATACCGCGCGACAGTACTTGATGATATACGCGGGTATACCATCAGGGCCAAACGAGCGCTTCGGCTGCATGTGGAGGAGCGCGGCGCTCACGTCCTCGGCGGTCAGCTGTGCGACGTGCACGCGAGCGGCGCCCGCGGCCGGGCCCGCCGCGCGCTCCGCCGCACCGGGATCCAGCCGCGTCGGTCTCGGCTGTATACCGACTCGAAACAAGTTGCAAAGTACTGCGCACACTGCTCGTCGATCAATTCCAGTCCGTTTTTAGTGATTTTAGCTTTGCTACGCTTAGATTGCTTACTCCTAACAAAACTCCAAAAGGACTTATGGTCATTTTTAAAATTAATTTGCAATCTCTTTTGGTAAGTTTCGCGGACATGTTTCGCGTCGGGAGGATACATCAATAGAACGCCTTGTAGTACAGGGCCGAGTTGGAGGTACAAGACCACGTGGCAGGTCGTCTATGCGCTGGACTGACCAGGTGAAGGCTGCGCTTGATCGTTCTCTCCACGAGTGCACAAGAAAGGCAACGATGCGAGAGGAGTGGCGACGGATTGTGAAGCGTGTCACCAACCCTGATGTGACGACCACGACCACTCTGCCAAGAGTGTGACGACTAAGAAGAAGAATCGTTATAGTCGAATTTCGATTACTGCGGGCAATTCATATAAAGTCTAGCTATCTCCGTAGGGTTCATAATTGTGTGCGCCGTCACAAGTGCAATATATATTCCCTCATTCTTAAATCCCAATGAACGACCGTCACGACCGGAGACATCAGGCGCAGCTACCGGCTTCACGGGCTCTCCGATGCACGAGGAAACACTACCAGCTCCGGAGTTCTTCTTATTCGTGGCAATGTCGCAGTCACACAAGGTCTGTCTCGAATCTATCATGCCCCACTTTACCAGGTTCGTTCGGCAACGACCAACCTGGGTTCTCAGTATATTTATTGTCCTCCACACTGGCCATGGTAGATTATGGCTAGGAGAAAGACATTATGCAGAGTCTAAAAGTGTTCCGGAGGGGTATTTTTCTCTTTCCACAGCGAGACTTGAGCATATTCATGTATGACTCCGCACTGTTGTTAAAAATTGAAAAATCCCAATAACACTTTTTGGTCCCAATTTCCAATTTGGGTCCTCACGTCTGTGGCTGAACATGTCGGCTACTAGACCACGAGGCAGTCAATAGCGACATACCAAATAGTCACAGAATCGAAATATAGTAAAGGACAATTGAAATCGTCTCATTAAAACATCTTTCATCAACTAGTTGGTAGGAGGTAATCGTATTACAAAATGTTTGAATGCTTTGATTATATACACGTCATAATCAAAGGTTTGAATGTAACTGCTACCTTCTTAGCTCCTTAACAAAAATAAAAAAAAATTTAAGAACCACATCAGTCAAAGCTGCAGATATTTTCGCAACTTGTCCTATATTTTTATTTATTATACTTTTATGGTGCATAAAGCGAGCCCCGAAATTACTATTGGGGTTTACGATTATGGAGCGTGACGCGGCTTTTCGCCATTTTGTTTTTTATTAGACACGTGATTTAAAGTGGAAATAGGCAGTATAGCATACCTACTGCCGAACAAAAAATATTAATGTTATATGCCTTAATGTTATAAATAATTAATAAAAATTGAAATATGAGTAGTTAAAAAAGTTAAATTTTCAAGTATGGCAACTTATTGACTTGGCCGCTTACACACGGTTGTACCTACTATAATGTGTACTGGTCAGATGGCTGAGCTATACAGATGACCGCCGTACACGAAATTTAGCTAAAATGCCGTTGTTATTATTATTATATAATATATGTCTCTGATGTTCGTTTTAGGAATATATTAAGAGTTGGCCCACAGGCCATAGCGGTCTATCATCTAAGGCCACTGTATTGCCACTAACCGCTATAAATAAACTATTCAATACTCACGCGGCGCCATTTTCTGGGCAACTATTTTTCATTGACATAAACATCGAGGCCACCTACTGTTTTAATAAAAGGAACGATAATTTATTTGGCCGACACACGTATTCCGTGACGCGGTTGTTCGGAGCGATACAAAAGCGACGTCGCACGTTTACAAAATAACATTGAATTTTAGAAATGAACAGTGAATGGAAACTGATTTTGATTAGGTACTTATTTCAAACAGGGGCTTCATAAGGATTAATTTATAAAAATCTTATTTTTCTAATTCAATCTTTATACCTAATCTTTATTTTTGGACTCGAACTTGGTTGGATGTAGTGGAAGCGAAGAGAAGCCCAATTAAGTAGCTTCATCGATTAGTATGAGAGCTCGTCGCGTCGTGAGGGGATCCCGTCTCCTCTCGCGCAGATGGTAGGTATAGATACATCCCGACATGAGAGTTCGTAATTCCAATTTTATTGTCATATCCCCAGATAGTAAAAGATTTCTCTTACCCCCACTCTGACAGTCTGACGACAGAGACAACTCGATTGCGGTATTTAAAATGTCATCGACGCTGACGCTAACTTTTGGCCTAGGAGGACCTATCCAATCGGACGAAAAGGCTCGCGGACGGTAGTGTCAATACAATCGGTACGGCGCGGCGGCGGGGTCATTATATGTCGGCAGATCGGGATCATCCCTACTATAAAAGTGTCGTTCGGACTAGACGTGTGACTAGTGGAACGTGAGATGGTTACGATGAAATGGTTAGGGTAAGGTTGACATTCGCTTTGGGGTTGGTCGGGCACCAGAACGAAGTACTTTTCCCACGCTTCCGGAAGCTGCTGACCTTTAATTAACAAGTATACCTTTCGGCTTAATACTTAAAACAGAAAACAATACTGAATAACAAGGACTGTGCCTAACATGATGATCCATTTTGTTTCTAAATTACGGAACCTTAAAAATGAAAGTTTTTTTCCAGCCATTAGTTTATTACTGATGATAAACTGCTTTTAAAAAAACAACATTTTGTACAAAATCTATTAAATTTATCATAAAACTTATTTTAAAGAATAAGACTGTTTGTTTTCCCATGGGCCTCGTATAATATATTTTCAGCTGACATATTTATTTTTGGCTAGACATGTGAATATATTTTACTTCACCTTTATATGCCTACTTCTATTCATTATGTTTTTAAGTACTTATTATGGCGCAAATAACGGTATGATGACGACTACGACATCATTTTGCCGACGTGTCCTTCCTACCTTCCCTCCAATGGTCCACCGAAAGCTCGCAAATGTCAACAAAACCCGACAGCGCAGCCGTCACTTTACGCCGGTATCGTGTAAGCGAGAAGCACTTCCCCGGTTGTGCTAACTCCGTATACCTTTAGCGAAAATTTCAGGATAGGCGGCAGATGGTACCCACGGGGTTTCAGTGGATATACGGTTTAACCGGGAGACACACATTCAGGGGATGGGTGGGAACTGGGAACCAAAAAAAAGGTTTACCCGAATTCTCCACTAGAGCCAAAAATCGAAAACTTTTAATAATATGCTAAATATTCGGTGACCCATGGAGGGGGAGAAGGAAGGGAGCTACGCATCTGCGTGACCTCTATGCGAATGAGTACGGGTGTCGTTATATTTTTTTTCTTTACTTCAATATTAGTACAATACCCGACCTCATTTGCATACAATTTTGTACCGGCCCCCGCAAACTGAAATATAATATTTATATTTAGATTCTCAGTTTTGTCTCCAACAATACAATATATTATGATGTATCAATAAGATACAAAAAAGGTATATAGGAAATATTCACATTTTGTGATCAGGGCACATCGTACATTATACGACGTGGCATCCCTGATTTCAGCTATGATGTAGGTTCGGTAGTTATATTGTAACATCAAACTACGCATTGGCGATGATTGCAAAATGCAGGTTCCGTACATTAACAACGGGAGGATTTAATCAAGTCGGAATGAAAATGCCGGCGGGCCCCTGTTCTCGTGAAATTTTATGTACGGATTGCAAAACAAAATATATTTTTTTTTAATAGATATCAATTTATATTATGTTACATTATGTATAAATGTGATGATGTATTATGTGAAAAAAAAAAAAATTTGTATTTAAGACGTAAACCACCGCAGTTGCAAAGCAAGTAAGGTCTCAGAAGTATTTACGATCCATATAAATTTACGTTTGGTAATTATGAATTTGACAATAATAATAATATAGGATTGCTATAAAAGTATAGATAATTATTAATTTATTTCTAATATCACCTATTAATAGCCTTATGTTTTACTATAAAACATTAAAACTCATCGTAAAATGTAACATATTTACGGTGCCGACTTTGGGTGCGCGACAACCAGTCCTGCAGCTACGACGTTGAAGCCATAGACTAACATAAGCTGCCCAGGTTGTCACATCTGCCAGTCGGTGGCATGTGTTGTCAGCACCTCTATGCATGACATGCGATGTCAAAGCCAATTTTGCTATTCCAGCCACTTCCGAGTTTATTCGGCCAAGATTGTCGGAATACATCTCTCCCATCCGGGGCTAGTAAGAAGGTAGTCGAAAGTAGAAACTTTCGCTCTAAACGTAGTTCCGTCGCCGTGACGAGTACTCATAGCTTATCTGACTAATCTTCTACATATAATACATTTAAACGCTAAGTTATGTATGCTACCAAATAGATTTTAGTGTGTAATGTTAATGGGTTAACATTTATCAGTATCACGGATATTAATAGAAATTATAAACAATACCAAGTTGATCCAGCAGAAGAGAGATAAAGTTTATCAGTCTAGACTCTAGTGGATCGCAAAATTATAGTTATAACTTTTGTGACGCCGAGAGACTTGTCAAAGACTACTTTGTAATATTTTATCTCGAATAAAAACACTTCTTTATCTACTTAGTTTCATTTTACAATTGTTTCACAAATTCCTGTTGCTCTACATTCTATATATTTTATAAACCTTCTTTACCCTTACTAATGGGTAGTTCACACCTCAATTAGTGAGAGTGCTGTTGTGTTTAGTTATGAGCAGTGAGTTGGTACGTAGTAGGTACATATAACTCAATGGTTATGAGTAGAAAACACGTGTGGACAACAACTGATTAGTGCAATCACTTGCACTGTACACAGTAGCCTGTAGACTGAGTAGAAGTGTTCTATTTTTTTACGAGTAGACTCGTCCCGCGCGCGCGCCAGTCCCTCACTCGCCTGTTAGTGTTACATGACTTCAATTTACTTCGTACTAATTACTTGTACTAAACGCAATCACCAAGCATTGTGTATTGGACACAACTCGCACTAATCACTTTCAAAGTGGAATCACTTGCAGTTTTTACTAAACACTAAACACTGCAGGTGTTTAGTGTGTACTCAATGTACGAACCAGTAGGTATGTCGAAACACTTCATTAAAATATTATCGAAAACATTTTTGCCGACAGTACAGGGGTGGAACCGTAAAGGGTTGCAGTAATGAGTACAATGAAAAATGGCCGAGCCGCGGGGGTGTATTAAACCGGCCAGCGTCATGTGTATAGCTCGCTGTAGTTGCCCCGAGTTGGCTCTTCGTCCAGGAGGCTTGTGAAATATGCTCACCGTTGCACACGAGGGGAAAAAAGATGCCGGGTCCAACTAATTCCGGGTAAGTTGGGTTTGCAGAGACTCGAGCATAACATAAACTAATCTATACGAGTTAATAGAATTGGAGTGTCTGTTGAAAACATTTTTTACACTTTTGTCCCTCTATCTGTCTGTTTATTCCGGCTAATCTCTGAAACAGGCCAATTTTGACGAATCTTTCACAGGCTTATAGCTAATGAAATAAGGAGTAACTCAAGCTATTTTATTGTTTTTCTTTTATTCTATGAGTGAAGTCGCGGGCACAGCTATTATTTAATAAACATAAACAGCTATAATCACAAAAGTTACGGACTTATTGCCTTTAGTTGTATAGAAATAAAACGAGGAACGGGTTAGGCGACAGCCCCATTGAAAGGTTGCTTCGTTGAAGTCGCCAGAAGATCGAGCCTGGTGACGCCCTTGTGGATGTAGGCTAGTCTGGATGCCGTAATATGCCCATGGTCAGTAGCCGAGCTGACCCCCTTGCCAACTGAATCGGGGCTACCTCATCCCCCTTTGGCTAAAGCCTGACGTTTTAGTGGGGTAGGTTCCTTAGGAGTTCAGGATCCCCGTAGTGTAAGCCAACCTACCCAGAATGTTTCGATATACATGGAGCACATTAAAAGTTTTGCACTTCTAGTTAATCGGAACTATGAGACAATTCGAGGACTATTAGGGATTGGTATGAGCCAAATTCAGAAAATTTTACACAAAGAATTAAAAGTTAGGAAACTTTGTTGTGAGCAGAATCGGGCTCACGTGGAATGGTGCTCACAGATGCTACTGAAGTACGACCACGGACATTCTAATGCTGTTTATGATATTGTCACAGAAGACAAAGCGTGCATTTATTGTTTTGAACCCCAAAAAAATGGCAATCTTGTGAATGGGTGTTTGAAAATGAGAACAGGCCAACAAAAGTAAGGCAGACGAGAAACGTTGGTAAAAAGATGATCGTGTTTTTTTTCTCAGACGGTTCCGGGTACGGGTTTCATTTTTACAATTTCACTTGAAGATCAAAAAAGTGTTAATACCGAGTGGTATGCTACCATTTGTTTACCCAAGTGTTAGAAAAAGTTCGCGACGACCCAAAAGCCGCGTTCTCCTACATCATGACAACGCTTCTTCACACACGGCCAACAAAACAAAGTCATTTTTAGCCTCCGAAAAAGTACAACTCGTCACCCATCCTGCGCATAGCCCCGACCTGGCACCCTGTGATTTCTGTATTTTCCCCAAAATCAAAGATTTGATGAGAGGTTTCACTTTTACCAACTCCGAAGAGGCAGTAATAACGTTCAATCAACACGTAGAAAACGTGCCTTCAGATCTGTGTGCCTGTTTTAAAAATAGGTTCGATCACGTGAAAAAATGTTTAAAATGTAAGGAGAGTATTTTGAAAAGCAATAAACATAACATGTTGGTTATATCAGGTTGTTTTTTCAAGTTACGCAAAACTTATAGTGTGACCGACGTAAACGCCATAGGAAACGAGTTTCCAGACTGTCACGCACACTAGTGTCTGATGTAATATAAACTTTTAACTTGATTGTATTTGTATGACGTTTATTTGTAAATGCTAAAATAAAAATAAAGCAGATATAAATATTTATTTATTATTTTATCACGGTGTGCGTGATTGAACTCCTCCGATACGGCTGGACCGATTTTCATGAAATTTTGTGTGCATGTCGAGTAGGTCTGAGAATCGTCTAACATCTATTTTTCATCCCGATATTCCCACGGGATCGAAAGTTACGCGGGTGAAACCGCGGGGCGCAGCTACTATATATACGAATTTCAATATTAAATGTCAATATGACATTGTCACTTTTTTGCAAGTATTGAAGCTTAAAGTTATCATTGCGACACGCCACATACAGCTGCCTCTATTTTATTGCATATCCTCACGTTAAAAATATATAAATAAAAACGAGGCCAACATATTCATGCCACTAACAACTGTGTGAGCCCACGAATCCCCTTTCATCACGGTGGGAAATGGTTTCTGTTTTCGTTATCATCGTATAAGGATATAGGGAGCAAACGAGCCCTCTACGAAGTTTTTTACTTCTCACCACGTCATTCCATTATTAATATCTGCTAGATCCAATGCCGCCCACAGTAGTAGTAGTCCTATAAGATTCTCTCTCCCCCCCTCTCTCATATCCCATGCTTTATAGTGGGTGTTGAAGTACCAAGGTTTGTTGGGACTGGGAAATGATATCTGCAAATTCCAGATCCAATCTGCTGTAGTGTTATAGCTGTGTTTTTATATTAAAAAAAACACAAAACACACATAATACCGTGCTCACAACACATCGACACGTAGATAAAGGAAATAAAAAAGTTTTTTGCATCGCGTGCGCCGTGACAGACAGACAGACGGACAGGCAATTTATAATGTGTCCCTATCGCGATCTGAACATGCTATCCTTAACCAGCGTAACTTGAACCCCCCGTAACCTTGGCGCGAGGCACGCTATCTACGTAATTACTAATTATAGTACATAGTGAGTATTAGAGTTAAATAATTAGAAACATCAAAATACTTTGCTTTGTTTCGTACTCAATTTCCTTAATAAGTGTATCCCTTTTTTCATAGCATAAGAGGGGCAAACTACCAGTCGGCGCGGAGCTGTTTGATAATAAACAAGGCCCATGCACATCAGTATAATTGCTATTCCTATCCCCTGTTTGCTATACACTCCAATCAGGGTACCTACCCGGTACTATTTTAGCATTTTAGTAAGTAGGCGGTCGTCCATGTAAGTGGAAGGAAAAAGAGGACAACGCACCATCAAGAAAGAAAGAAAAGAACGCCTCGATCTAATCCACCTGCAACACAGTATGGCTCTGCCTCCTGCAGAAGCTCGTCCGTTTAGTTTATAACCAGTCGTCGATATCTTCGAGCGATTTGCTGTGGCTGCGTGAACTTTTCTCTCTGCTTACAATGATTTTAATACGGCTAGTGAAGTGTGTGGGCTACATAACGATAAACGTAAAAAACTAAAATAAATTCCAGTTTATATCCGTTTACCGTACGAGTACTAGCTGTGCGTAGTAGGTTTGACGTGCGTAAAATCTATCTCATGGAAACCGTTCGTTTTTTTCGAAATCAAATATATTTTAACGTTATTCCCAAAAGTAAAGTAAAGTTTGTGTCAATTTTCAACCATGCGTACAGCAATTTTTGTGTCAAAAACTTTCGCGTGTAATAGTAATTCTTTTTTATGTCATAATAAAAATAAAAATACTGGGTACGTAATATAGTAAAAAACTACTTGAAACATAAATAGCATAACTTTAATTAAATGTAAGAGTTCAAGTTATGGTGGCCAGGACACCGATCATTACAATTATTTAGCCGATAGCTAGAAATCCATGATTAGGGAAGGGGTTCGCTTCCGCGCTGTTTTCGTGTTCTGTAATTATGTGTCAGCCAGCTACATGTCGACGGTGACGGCTAAATAGTCGTGAATTTCAAAATTATTACCCAGTCCTAGTCTTTTGCTTTTATAACTGTTTAACCTTTACTTCTTTCACTGGAACAGCACATTTTTTTGCTTTTATAACTGTTTCAAGTAATAAGTAGGCCCATAGACATTCACAAATAAAAATTTCTTTCTTTCTTTCTTTCTTTCTTTCTTTCTTTCTTTCACACAGCTATGCGTACTGCTGTGCTCTGCAACAAGCTACCGGAAACTGACAAACAGCTGTGAGTTGTGAGTTGTGACTTAACGGCGTGTTGTGATCGCATACCTTTGCGGGCCGTAATGGGGCATGGCACTACATCGTACTAATATCACAGGTGTCCGTGTACATGTGACCTTCACGGTGAGTATCCGAATCCGAATTATCGTCATAAGGAGGCGTGACTGCCAGACAACATCTAGCGGCATAATGGAAAAAAACAGTCTTCTGGTATTAGATACTAGAAGACTGTTTAAACGCAAAGTAAAACATTTGTACCTCAAGGTACACGCAGAACACGTTGTCGATTCCTGCGCTCTTTAAAGTGTAAAACCGAAAAAAAATACTTCCAAATAGATTAATTAGATTACATGCTAAATTTCAAACAAACAGGTTGAGTAATTTTTGAGTGATATAGTATAGTAATGTACCTTTTTTTTGCTTAAACAGGGGAATATATTTACGTCTGATATCTAGGAGCTCGTTTAGATCCTACACATAATATGTCGAATTCGACACTTAGTGTAATATCGACTAAACCCCTTCGGCCTCTATAATTGGAGGGTCCCGGATCTGCAAGCAACAGGATCCCTCCAGTGACTGGCTCGTCCAAGCTAACAGGCCAGACTACTCCTCCTTGGGGACTGTCCGGCTACCTCAGAACAGTCCATACCACGACGTGAAACTGTGCAATGCGGTCAGGATCAGATCAGTAGGTATTTTAAAAGAGCACGCCATTAATGTCCAAATCGGACCCGCCGTACGTTCCGATCCTCGACGGAGAGGTACGGATGGAGGACCCCTCATCTGAGCTGCTCTTAGTCTGGCCTCTCCCCCCAAGCCTGTCCGGTATGAGTAGCCCTGTCCGGCATAGCCTTGGGGATCACAGAGGATCTCAATCCCTCCCAACACGACAAGGTGGCAGCATCTTCGAGGGAATCATTTTTCTTGTACCGACACTAAGCATATTTATATATCTATGTTTTTATGGATAAATCGATAAAGAATATGTAATTGTTAAGTATCTTCAAAATTATCTTAATGTAGGTAATAAGGAAAAAAGGAAGAAAAGATTAAAAAATTGTGTCCATTAACAGTGACTATAACTATCAAGCTGGGAAAAACAATAATCTTATATTACGAATATTATAAGTACCTACAAAAGTCTGAAGGCATGTTTGTTCATCTTTCACTCAAACACTACTGAACGGATATAGATGAAATATGGCACAGGTAGGCCTAGATTACAAAGTAGAACGGCATAAAAAAAAAGTTCATCCTGAAAAAAAAATCTTTGGACTTTTATACACTACGTTAGTCTAGCCCCGTACTAAGTAACTTAAGAACTTGTGTAACGGGTACTAGACAACGGACAATAAATTTAATGTGTAGGTATAAATTTTAAGATTTTTTTTATATTTAAATTTTTTATTACAGAAATACATATAATGCATAAATAAACCGTGATTCGAACCCGCGACCCCTGACGCAATATGCTCCGCTTATCCGAGCTCTGTACCACTGTACCAGCTGGCTGTCATTGTCATTCTCCTTTGAATGCACAACCCGACGCTGGTATATAATTATTATATCCCAAACCTTTTTTTATTTCACGAACGGTTGCAGGACGCTAATACCCAAAACTTGAGCGTGATTTACTTAGGGTTTTTATTATACACACTCAATTTGTAAGAGGCAGTGCGGCATTTCACCGGCAAGACTGGGCTGTGTTTTGCTCTGTGGTATATTGACATCAGGCGAAATATAGAAAGATACATTATCACAGCAACACTTGTTGTTGAACTCCCTTTGGGTTTCATGCCCAAAGGGTACGGGACCCTATTGTTGAGAGATATATTACTCGCTTGGTCCTCTGCTACCAATTTGTCTCAAGAACCCCGATTGTTAGACAGTTAATATTTTTAGAGATATTGAATTTTTTACCACTATTATAAAAAATATCTACAAAAAGTTTGCGAATTATAATAGTAAACAAAAAAAAACCATTACGACCGTATATTTATATATTTATTAGTACTACCGTATAAGAAGTTCGTTTCATACAAACTATATGTAGGCACTCGCAAATATAAGTTTGTGAACTTTAAATATCAGTAAGTAATTAAGTAAGTAAGTAGTGGTCGTCCTTCCGTTGGTACAGAATCCTCTGAATAGTAGTAGTACTAGAGAGTATTATTCGCACTTGACTTATTTTATAATATATGACGACAATGGGGCAATATTTGGCTTATTGTGACTGGATTGCCCTAAAAATGTGATGTTACGATTCTGTAGAAGTCTGTTCTAAAAATAGTAATTTTGACGACAATGTTCTGTGTATGGATGTATAAATTGCTACTGGTTGTCCTATTGGTATTATTGAATATAATTTCAAGTGATTCCATTCATGGATGATAAACATTTTTGACAATATCCACATATCCATTGAAGTAACCAAACTATATTGTAGCATAACACGCACGGTGGTCCTACAGCTTAGGCACAAGATATTTAATATTCGGCCGGTTTGGGCATCCCGGTCGGGTTTCTTTTGCCGCACACCGCGCTCGGCTTTATACCCGCACGAAACCAAATGACAGTTGACAGTTCCACAACGAAAGCCCGCGCAAACATCACAGACATAAAACAATAACGGAACTCGCGGCGATATGCAAAAAATTTACAAAAATAAAATACACGAATAAAGGGGAATAAATAAAATAATAAAAAAATATATAAATCCCGTCTTTTTGTTTTCCGCTCCTCGGATGGGCTCTCGATGTAAAAAAAGCGCCCGCTTCTAGACAGGCCGTCAGTCGTTAGACGTATATGGGCGTAACTGAAATTTTTTACAATTTATTTTGTTCCATTTTTATTAAGTATTTTATTTGTTTTTTTTTTATATATTCTCATTCATACTATTGTAATTATTACAAGGATAAAAATTTAAATGTTACATAATATTTCACAAAATATCGTGTGTTATGCTACACAAACGCCTTAGCTACTAAACGTCGAAATAACTGTCAAGACGTTTTAAATATTATGCACATTTTACAAGTGTAAGTGAAGTTATATTGTGATATTTTTTTTTCATTTTGTGACTAAACTGCCAAAGAAACCTTTATGGCAGTTTAGTCACATAAGCCCTCAAAGGGTTACCCTGTATAGATTTTTGTCATGTGCGTATTAGATGAACGATGAACATTTTTTGATTTAGAAATTTTTAATTTTGATTGAAACTTAGGTTTTAGCTTCCTTAATTTTTAGATTTTTATTAGTAGTCCCTCATTAACAATGCTGACTAGTTTTACGTGATCTCCTCCTTTATGGGATACAGGAGACCTTAGCCTTTCTCTCGCAGTTATTCAGGGTAAAGATCAATGGAAAAATACTCCATGTTAAAATATGCACATGCTAAGTACTTACATCAGTTAGCACAGGGGTAAGCACACAGAGAAAGTGGATTCAAGTGGCTAATATACTTACAATAAAACGATAATTCGCTCACTTTACAATTTATGTGTATTTTGATATATAAATATTATGAGATATTCATTCACAACAATACTAACAAAATTAAGACAGGTGTAAATTTAATATAATATTGTAGCAAGTTTAAACTAAATTAAAATAATATAAACTCATAACATAATTATAACATCTAACCACATTTTGATGCAAAAAAAAAATCTAAAATATAAAATTTAACTACAATCTATAATTATAAAGTATGATAAGTAATAGTCATAATATTAATTATTTATTCAAGATATTTGTTTTATTAGGACTCTAAAATAATTCTATTTAAAAATAGATATTTATTTACTACCATACTAACAATATTTGGACAGGTAACTTAATCTTTAATTATTGTGTTATTTACTTACA
Organism: Calycopis cecrops; assembly: GCA_001625245.1. Classification (NCBI taxonomy): domain Eukaryota; kingdom Metazoa; phylum Arthropoda; class Insecta; order Lepidoptera; family Lycaenidae; genus Calycopis; species Calycopis cecrops. The sequence goes on from LUGF01025860.1 coordinate 275,386, forward strand.
TAAATAAACATAAATAATTGAATATTTCATTAATATTATACTTCATTTGCTTACTGGATGCCTGCAAAAAATGATACAGAATGACGGCGTATCTATACAGATATGCCATTATTCCGTTTCATAAAATAATTAATTTCGAAAAAAAAAATTTCGCCCATAAACTTTCATTCATCATTCATCCTTGTGTCTAATATTTAGCAATAAATTGCTTGCTTCATGTTTTTAAGGCAGAGAAAGAGATGGAATCTTTTGGCGTCTACCGACGTCCATTAACATCCGCAAATGTAGATACGTTGCGCTTCGTCACATCATCCGCCATCATAAATCATCTTGGCGGTTATTTTTCTAGTTTACTCTAGTTTCATAACAATTTGTACTAATGCCATTGTGTTTGTAATTCAAGAAATATAGTTATTCAGAAAAATATGTCAAAAATTCAAAAATACGAAATTTAGTACATTATGTAAAAACAAATATCAATGTCAATATCAAACAAGCATGATATGCAAACAAATATTCGTGGTTTTTTATTATGTAGTTGCGAAAGATGCTTAAATTTCTGGAATTTAAACACTCTTCGCAAAATTGTATTACGACCTTCATTAAATTGATTGTAATGAAACTTTCTATAATAATTTCCAGTAGCGTGTTTTTACATGTGGAGCGTTATATATCAAAGTGGGCAAAAGTACATTCGCGCTATAGCTACGTAGGACGTAGGCGCGGAGCGACCGGGACGACGCGGGCTTAAGGTAACGGCTGCACGTGACGTGGGAAGCTATACTGTGCTATATAAATATATATGATGAGATAAATTGCATGTACATATGATGAATTCCGGCGTATATCAGTGGGCCAGCCGTTCGCACTCCGTCGATTTAGTGGGTGTTTAATGGTCCCACACTGGATTGCATCTACGACCAATAAAACAACACTCACTTCCTCACGACATGAGACTAAATAATAAGTATTTAATTATTCCAGAAAATATTTTTTATAGAGTTTCGATGGTTCATTATTTAGAAAAAGTAGAATTCAACCTGCTCGACGGCTACCACTGGCGCATAATTTAGCAACGCGTTTCGTTCGATGAACATGAAATGGAGGACAATTTCTGAAAAATAATACAATCGTTACAAAAATCTCATGTTTCATGTTTATATTAGAAAAAAAAGCATTGAAAAATATTTGTAGCTTTAGCATTATTACACCTTGTTTTTAAAGAAGTAATATAATCTTATAGTATATAATAATCTTATAGTTTAGAAGGATTCCGATTTAAAATGGCTTTCACACTCTGAGTCATTTCGATTTGTTTAGCTAAAACACCATACTAGAATTTTATTTATTTATTATTCCAAACATAATATTCTTTATTTCTTTAACACTTTATTTTATTTTGTTATATTTCTCGCATGGCTAGTTGCATCGTTTGCATGCTATTGCAAATACAATGCCATTTTTGCATTCATTTAGCTGACATTTATTAGCGATGAAAATATGGGCATTATGAGAGCGCATTTTTGAATTTCCAAAATTGTTCGCATCTCTGTTGGCTATGCAACCACTACCTAATATAGAGGAGCGCAGCCCACTGTCGCGTAAGACAAGGACGGAGAATAAGACGAAGGGTTGCTCAGAGACCCAGCAAGTAGCCGGTTTATCGACGCGACTTGCCTTGCGCAGAAACTCCATTCTACATGGACGTGCACGCCCATAAAGGAGCGTATTTAAAATACACGCCAGAGAGATAAGGAATTTATTTTGGAGGAAGTAAAAGTCCACTTTACTGGACATATTTTATACATTATTTTATATTGAAAAATCATACATTTTTTGCTCGTAAATATGATACCATTTTCTGTTGTAAAAATAACGATTTCTGGAAGCTAATTACGATCAAAGTGTAGACCAGAGGTGGAATAATTTTCTATCTCTAATACGATACTTTATGGGAACTTCGTAACAATAGCAGAGAGAGGGGAGAGGCGCGCGCATGAAGTACCGTAAACCGAGGTTCGTATACGCTGAAATAATAAATACGCTGCTTTATGAGCATGTCGCCTAGAGAGGATATGCCAAGATAACAGTAACTTTCGTACGGACTACGGCCGTATACTTATAGCTACTGTTGCTACACGACGGGTTTTTTTTAGGAACTAGCTATTTTATTTTTGAAAATATTTAACCTATTATTATAGAGGTTTATGGTGTTTGTTTCGATGGTTCTTAAGATAAGTCGGATTGAATTATTTGTAGAACACCTTAAAAATTAAATATGTAAGAATATTGATTGACATATAGTTTTCGTACATTTACGCGAATGTTGCTCATGATTAAGATTCTTTAAACGGATTCTATCGCGTTCAATGCAAATATCCACTTGCAGAATATGACGGAGATTTCGTCATATTCTGCAAGTGGATATTTGCATTGAACGCGATAGAATCCGTTTAAAGAATCTTAATCATGAATATTGATTGATTTTATTAATAAACTAGAAGGTATATCTAAACTTCAAAACCTAATACGAAGAACTCAGCTAGAAGGCAATATGTCAGCTGCGCGGGGGGTTCCGTAAAGAGTGTGTATGTTACGGCGCCACATATCCACTAAGATAAATATGAATTTTATTTTTAATAATTATCTGCGCAACACCGACGCAATTGCATTTTATGACTTTTTCTGTTGACTTCAACATAAAAAAGTCATAAAGTTTTAGAGACACAATGACATACTATACAATTTATTAGTTTGCTGTTATTCCTTGCATTTTTGATATTAAGTTCATCGTCAGAGTTATCTCCTGGTCCTGACTCTGATTTATTCAATACTTTAGCGTCATCTTCAGAGGCCACTGTTATCAAAAAAGGTAAAAAAGAGTTCGTAATAAATCAAAGAAACTCTGGAAGTCAATATACAATACCTAGTAAAACCGTTGCAGAGAAGTCTATTGAATCACTTTGTACTGAAAGATGTAGGTTTCAACATTTCTATTTTGAATAAAGAAGATATGATAATACTTACCACGTTAAAGTATCAAATAAAACTGATTGTGTTAATTGATCAAAAGTTGTTTCATTTATTTAAGAAACAATAGTCATAACTACCTAAATTACCTTTTCCTCGGGAAACAACGACGCAACTGAAGGTCCAAAGGTAAAAAACATTTCTTTTGTAAAATGTATGGGCTGACTGAAGAAAAAAAATGTCCATTTTCAAGGTAAAAGATCAAACCATAATAAAAAAAATAACTAGTTTTATTAAGGATTATGTTAAGTATAGAATCTTCGTTAACAACAGAAAATAATCGTAAAAACATTGAGTTATATGTACATACGTAGTAATAATAACTCAATGCGTAAAAACGACGTTTAGTAAAATTATAAAATAGCAGTTACGTCACTTTCGCTCCGTATGAGTGATTTGTTGTTATTTGATTATTTGTAGCCCAACTTATTACTTCAAGAATAGTGCGATAAATGCAGTGCCGGATTAAACTCTCGCGGACACGGAGACCCTTACAAAATATCTTAAAATGATGACGAGATGGGACGGGAGGAGCCCATCCCATCTCATCATCAAGCCCCCACTTGGATCCAGCGCTGGACAAATCCAGAAAAGAATTGGAAGCCTGAATATTCAGGATCAGGGTTCTCGAGGACCAGATATGAGGTTTGCCAGTTGCCTCCAGACTTACGAGTTTTACTGAGCCGCGCGCCGAGACGCAACTGACCTCCGATGTCCATAGACATCTCAAGCCAATTGTATACTGCACTACAATATACAGCACAGTTTGCTAGCTTCTAGAGGCCACCATACCCTTTGATAAGGAGGACGTTATGAATACTGCCTCGAGAAAAGATCAGATCACCCCTTAATGAGCGTCATTTATTGTATTTCGCTGGGAAATTCTTGCTGTAGTGCCTCTGATTTTGGATGGGAGCCAAACCAGTTCCTCCCACTGCCACAGGGACTGCCGCTGCATGTTGTAGAAAATCGTATCTTGATTATTCGTTGACAACCCTGTGCCAGTTACCTCCTATCAAGATCGGCACGAGGCTGTCCGCGTCCCTGTTGTCGACGAGTTGTCCCACGGAATTGTTCGCACTAATAACTGCAGCAAATTTCACTATCGAACTCACGACAAAACTCAAAATTCGATGGACACCAAACGGCTCTACTTTATCTGCTCGCATGCCTCCTTATACTCGCACTATAAAATAAAGAACAGAAAGACGGGCGTAGGTATTAGTATTCCGGGTTTCCTCAAACGCAATTTCCTGCCACGCACTAATTATTTTTGGAATTATCTGCCGCCCTCCGTTTTTCCAGACCGATATGCCCTTGATGGATGGGATCTTAAAGAAAAG
>LUGF01025860.1:288545-303453 GCA_001625245.1 Calycopis cecrops
AATTAATCCAGCGACAGAATATTTTTTTTGTTGCGTGTTCAAATACCTAATTTCATAACTCCGTCTAGGATTAAACAACTCAAGTGTGTTCTGGCAGGATAAATTCCAGAGGTGTGCGGCAACTTCCGCACTGGCAAGCGATCGCCCTGTGGCGGAGTTTCTCTCTGAGATGTACTCCTACGTCTAGCGTCATCATACTCGACAATGACGAGTCCTATGAAGCGATGGCTTCCTTCAGTGAGACAGTCACGTCCCAGAAGGAGGCCGACGAGCGGGTTCGAGAAGAGGACGACGGCCGGGGAAGCGGAAAATACACTATCTAATGCCTCTAGTACTTAGTTCCTCAACACTTGTATCGGACCGGGATGAAAATCCATTACACTCAGGCACGTCGTCGACCCGGCACTGTACTAGTGAGCCACCCGGGTTCCTGAGTAGCGTGCGTAAAGACGTTCGACAACAAAAAAAATAAAATATAACTTCCAAAGGGAAGGGTAAATATATAGCTAGATAATTAGTAGGTACGTATCGTGTGCAAGTGCCAACACCACAGAGGGATGTACCTGCCGTCCTTACTTAACTTGTGCATCTGCTGCCTGCAACGTACAGACAACTGTGGTACTCCAGGCAGAGCAACAACTTTGAGACGTAACATCGACGGGTCACATTCAATTTTCATCTGTGTTCGTAGTCCGTTGGAGTAAGCTGGTTGAGCTTATTGTTTCAACTATGCTGCATAAATGTTTGAAGATCTGGAGTCGTTCAGCAATTTTGCTGACTGTGCCTATGCGTTGCAGCAACAGTGTGTCAGAGTCAACTATTGAAACTACTCTACCATCGACACCACCTGACCGGTGTTAACATTCAGTAAAAGTGGATCTTCGTTGAAATGATTCTCAGTCTAATGCAGTTTCTGCCATGCCAATGCACAATACGTCGAGTTGAGGGTAAAAATAAATACACAAAGTCTGTATTATATGAAGATATTATATTTTCAAAGAACATGTATTCATATCATATCTCAGCATAGTTTATGGTAATACAACACGTGAAACGGCAACTCACGATTTAATAATATATAATTTAACAAGTAACTAATTTAATCCCATAATTATTGTGATCGTATATTTAACACTACTTAGATTCGACTGATACAAAATTTGCTGCAAAGTTGAGTAAAGAACTGCTTGAATTGAAATATATGAATGTGGAACGTATTCCAAATTCAAAATTCAAAACGCCGCAGTTCGTCTACGTCTCGTCTACCGTTTTTTACACTAAATTCAGCGGTTCGATATACAAAAAGCCATCACGAAAACAGCGGAATTTCAATTTGATGGCTTGACAACTAAAAGACGATAGCCACTTTAAGCGTCTTTAAAAAATATGTCATTTTTATTAAAGCGTATTTTATGATTTAAATTTATGGCATATAAAAATAAATAATATAATGTAGAGGATCACATTGGTGGACCGTGGAAGTGACTATTGTCTGAAATTAATAATAACATTAAGGTTAGCAATAATCTTTGATAAATTACATTGCTTGAAAAATCCGACTTGTGAAGTGAAAGCTTGCTTATAATAAAAATATGACACTTTAACACATAATACTAGGGATTTATGACTATTTAGGAGTAGAAACAATCCACAAATCGGATTTCAAACTACAAACAATTATTTGTCAAAAACTCACGAACATAAATGAATTAGTCGCTGAATCGTATATGTTAAATAATATTTAAAGTGTTGAAAACACAAACAAATGATTTCTTAAATTTTAAGGCAGTGTTCTTTCGATAGGTAGGTATTAAGTTATAAGCTTCGAATGCAAAAATAGTTTAACGAGCAACGTCCAGAACACGAAAATAATCTGTAGTTACAATTCTAAAATTTAGGAATTTATATTTTGTAAAAAAAGTGAGTAGTAAATTACATTTACGCAGTTTGATATAACTCCTCTGGTTGTAAATAAATATTAAATATATTTAAATAGATATATAACATATCTTGTACCTACACGGTTTACAACAAATACAGCACGTTTTGAAGATTAGTAAAATATTGTGTGTATAAACACAACACTGACTGTAACAAAGAAATAAGAAAGAATATGAAACACATTTTTACGTAAAAAACATAATTTTATTATTAATTAAACATATTTCATGTTCATAATGTTACGTTGCTCGTTGTAAGCTTAACAAGTGATGGTATACAAGATTGATAAAAGCGAAAGGCATTCAATGAAACCACATATTCACTGTATTATTTTCAGGCTACACAACAAAACCAGATCAATCAGAGCAATAAATTAGCCACAAGAATTTTTTAAAGTTTTTTCTCGTTTCGTTCGTACACGCTGTATCGCAGCTGATCGCCGATTCATAATCGGCCGGGGTCATTCACTCCGTGTGAGGTTCGCTGTACGAGCCGGTACAAAGCATGTTTATGTTTTTACGTTATTTAACTTGTTTGAAAAAAGTATTTTCGTATACTAGTCTTAAACTTTTTTTTAATAGTTTCGGATTAACTGTAGGCACTTACAGTATATGTTTTAATTTAATGCCTCTCGCTTTCATCAACCTTGTTTAAGTAGGTTATTTTTCAGGTCGTTTAAAAGTATAACGAGTTCTTGAGGATTTTGTACAAATGTATTATGCAAAATAACGTTGTTTTAGTTTATTTTATCTTAAAACTAAACGGAAAAAGTTTTTCTCTTTGCTTTTAAATCAGTTTATGATAAAAGCGGGTGCTCATCAATCGCTCAAGAACATTTTGATATTTATTACGCATTAATAACGGAATTACGATATTAATTTGTAAGATATTAAAAAGTTAACTGTCAGATTAAAACATTTATTTTGTGTTTGTATTATTATTTTATTTTATAATTACATTTTACGAATTTTCAATTATTTTATTCGCGTTAAAATGGCAACACCGATATTGTATCAATTTTAATTCGTCGGATAAACTTGTACTATTGTGAACTCGCTTAAATTATTGTATTATAACCTAATTTAAGCCACATTCAAAAACAATGATATGCTAACTGTCCGCTTTTGGTAGGCGTGATATGTGAATTAATATTGTATTAAGCTACATAGACTGCTAGCATTTGCACACACACTATCAAAGTGTTGAATCTAAATAAAACTACATAACATAGACGTACCATGACAACAATTATCAAATCTAATAAGAAATTCGCTATACTAAAAAACGATTCACTATTAGTAATGTTGACAAATGTAATAGACATTTAGTTTAAAAATTATCTAGCCAGAAAAATATTTCTAGATATAAGGAACAATAAAAATAGACAACGAGCAATTCTAACAGATTAAAATATTGCTCTAAACAGGTATACATTTTATGTTTAACAAGGAAGGTATGTAAATAGGTAGACACTTTTTTAAAGTATAATATTAATTTAAAAAAAATAATCGACTCACTTCGGAACGTGACGCATATTCTCAATCAATGAATGTTGATATATGGGCGCTTTTTTATCAAGCTATATTAGGAAGTGATAAGCGATGGCGGTAAGGTAGCGGGTGATGTGAAGTGCAATGAGTAACTAGGCCACGACAAAGTCAACGATTAACTTAACTGTGACGTCACAATACTGTAGCCGGGATGTCCTCCTCCTGAAACCGGGATTGTAGGCATAAAGAATGGAATATTTTAAAACTAACATTTGGTCTTTTAGGCATATCGTTATCCTCACGCACAAGAAAAAAGAAACAAAATTTTCACGCATATTTTAGTAAGTGTTATTCCAAACTCATGATGAACTTCATGATAAAAATTGATTTTATACTAGGTAAGTGTAAAATAAAATAAATATGTTTTTTGATAATAAACAATAAATAATTCACACAAACACAGAAAAAAAAGAAACTCAAAAATATTTTTACAGACAATGGTTGTAAATAACACAAAACATTCCAATGAGCAAACATTGCGAAATCAATGGGATAACTAAGAGTTGTCCGTTGAGGAAAATTAAGCGAAAGCCATTACCAATGTTATGGCTGGAATCTGAAAACATCACCCTCATTCTCAATAGGCCGTAGTTACGATACCCAGACAATATCATTGTCGTCGTCAACAGCTATAAGATCATCAGCCAATGTTAGAACTGGCATAGAGTCTCCTTCTGACGACGATTCGCTTATTCCTTTTTCAAATTGTAGAATAATTTCGTTCTGAAACGCATAAAAAATCATTCCTTACTTTGTATTTATATATTTAAACGTACATTCATTGGGGTTTCTGTATTTACAGAGTTCTGAAAATGAGAAGCTATTACACTTACCTCAATTTTTAATCTTTCAATTATTTTGTCCCTCTCGATCTTAAGGGAATCACAAGATTTAGTATCAATCTCGGATAACACTCCTTTTACTTCTAATTCAGCGATCTGTGAGTCCTTCTCGCTTATGGGTCTTTCTAAAAGGTCTTGACTGAAATTTTTATTTGATATTTATAAATATGGTTTAGGTTCCAACTCCATATTTTGTAACATAAAAGCTGACCTAACAGGTATATTAAATCATTGCCACAGAAAAATAATTTCATCGTCTGTAAATTTGGTTAACGATCCATAATTTTATGTAATAAAGTCTTAAGAAAACAGTTCTATGTGAACTGCTCATCGGATGTATGAGCCGATGAATTAAAAGAGAGATAAATCAAATGCTTGGACCAATCGTGCATATCTATAATCTACAGCTCGTTCTGCGCTTTCACACGTCACGCATTTTCGTGTATGCGCCCTCAAAAACTATGACTTTGCTGTCAAGAATCATTTAAAGATAAGAAAAAAAGTTTTTTCTTTTGTTCTATAAGCATTGAGTCCAGCAAATATGAAATTTATGTTGTATTTTGAACTGGTTAATACATATAAGCATTACCAATGACATTACTATATCGTGAAAACTTTGTTGTTCATGAAGGTTTGTGCCAAATAAGGTTAACCCTTATCGGTGCACAAAACTATGTACATTTAATATTAGAGTAAATAATATTATAATTAAATCTTACACTGTATAGGACAAATGCTTCAGTATAACTTCTCGCGACGAAGCACAAGCTCGCAGCGATTTTTGGACCTGTTCAAGCTGCTTCAATACAGTGGAACACGTTGTGCAGTTCAGTATTGAAGAGTTTTGCAGTGATAAAATACGTTGCTTCATCTTTTTCATCTGAAATTTTAATTAATTGTACATTATATTTCGTTATTTTCATAACTTTACTTTAAATAAAAATTCAAAAATTTTGAAAAACCCATTCATCTCCAAAGCCACTTGGCTTTGACTATATGACGTATATATAAGCAAAGGCCACTGGTTTGAATTTCTTTACGTTATGAAAGACGGAGAAGCAACAAATAGACACACTTTCACATCTATAATATTAAGTACCTACAGGTATGAATTTGGTTGAACTCTCTTTAAAAAGTGTGAGTTTATAAAAATAAAAATTATAATTTTGAAAAAACCTACGACGGTAAAAATATAATTGAAAAAAGGGTGAAATAATTTTAAAATCCCCCTACTTAAATAATTAATGTGACGAGGTACATATTTTACTCCCTATGAACAAATCCGTCGGGGGACACATGTATGTAACATATAAAAATTAATAGCCCAAATTGATATTTATTGTAAACATGCAATATACAATTTAACATCGCCAAATATAAAGTCTAAACTACTTGAAAGTGATGAGTTATTTACTAGATACGATAGATATGAGTTCATTGGGGAATAATTACCTTATTTATCGTTTCGATTCTTCGTTGTTCTTCTTCGTAAAACACTTTCTCCCTCTCAGCTGCTATTAAAAATGACTCTTTTAGAGCGTCTTCCAATTCTAATATTCTTTTGTCTTTGTATACTTTTATAATGACTCCAGAATTATTATTAAGAATTCGTTCCAAATCGCTTATTCTCTCGTCCTTACTCCTTACTACAGCTAATAGCTGTTCAAACTCGGCAATATTATTGTTATCTCGTAAAGCTTCTTCCAATATAGAAATACATCGTTGTTGTTCTATTATCTTTGAATTTTTTATTTCAATTTCTTTTGTAAGGTTACACACTTTTCGCGTGAGTTTGTTTAGATTAGATTGAATGTTTCTATCTCCGGATAATTGATTTATGTCATTTTGGCTCTTGCTAAATTTGCACTTGTCTAATCTATCCACTACCTTACCACTTTTTTGTAGTTCAAAGAAACTTTTACTCTTTTTGATTGTGTTTAGATCTTGACCATTGGACATTTTAAGAATTTCAGAAAGTATAAGTGAAGATTCATTTAGTTCTATTTCTAAATCTATAACTCTCATCCTATTCAATTCCAATTTTGTCTTAAGTTTATCTCGTTCTTTTAATATATTGGTCAAGTCACTTATAGCTGCTATTTCGCTTTGCCTCGATCGCGTTATTTCCTTTTAGAGGGTGAAAGATGAAAGAAAATAAAAAAATGGATAAAAAATGAAACGTCTTTACTTTAATAAAAAATTTCAACAATATAAACTCAAAAATAATTCGAGAATGGTCAACATTGATTTAACTTTATCTATAGTCAATTGATATTTTGCATAACAAGTTTGAAAGCTGTTTAACATCGACTAGTGGACAACTTACTGTTCTATCTACGTACATGATTAATTAACAGTTTTACATATTTTTATTAATACTTAAAAATAATTACCGCTGAACACGATCATTATTTTTTAAACATTGCTTAAAAATTATAGCTAAACTATTATTATTACCTTAGTTGTGTGCTGGTTACATAGACTGAAAGAGTAAAAACCTGTATACATGGTTTTACTGGTTATTAACAAGAGGTGATTTTATTATTATCTGAACACTTTATTATAATATTCAATACAAACATGAATAACTTTATTAATAAGAATTGCGATTGTAAAGCTTATGCATTCTTAAAGAAAAACGTGGAGTCAGGAGTTGTCGCTCGCGGCATTGATAGTAAGCGCGACAGTCAAAGAAAAGAAAAAAACAAAAAAGACAAAACAAATTATCGACAGTCTTGGTGAGAATAATTAACTTAGAAAAAGCTTTTGAGGAAGCCAGCGGGTCCGGCCTGTGTTGCATGAAAAAAAAGAGTAATTTTAAATTAGAATCAGTAAAGAAGAATAAAAAAATGATTGTTAGAACAAATTATTATAATTAGTTCAAATTCACGTTATTATTACACTACATTCCCAGAGCTTGATGGTTACAAGGAAAGGCATACAAGATAGAGAAAAAATATTCTTTTATTTCACTTTTTTATTAGAATTCTCCAAAATTATTTTGCAGGTGAAGTATTATTATATGAAATCCACTCGAATAATCAATGAATTATGTCAGTATCACAAACTTGTTTAGTGTGAAATAGTTTTATTAAATATTATCTTACCTCTTCTCTTTGTGCTTGTGCTTGCTGCTGACTTTTCAGTTTGGCTTGAAGATTTCTTATAGACCTGAAATATCGGAAAAATTGAATTAAAATATATCTTCATTCTTTCTTCTTCTCCATAGAGCGTAATGTGTTCTCACTGGCCCTTTCACACTCATTAAGTGTACCATGCCCGCTATACTTTATGTATTTATTACAGTATTTTGTTGTAATCCAATTAATAAATTTTTAGGGTTCCGTAGTAAACAAGGAACCTTTATAGTTTCGCCATATCCGTATGTCTGTCCGTGGTTTTACTCGGAGAGTTTTAGTGAAAGAATTTTGTATTTGGTATGGGTGGTGATGGTGTAGATTAACCATATCAAAAAAATTGTTAGAAAAAAATCTTGAAAAAATCATTTTTTTGGAGTAGCTCCCTTACAAGTTTAAATGGGGTAATTTTTTTTTCTTTTCCAATAACTCATCGCGTGGGGTATCGTTAAACAGGTATTTAAAAAAGATAATGGGTTTGAAACCACCAATTTTCGATTTAGGGATCAGTTTCTGAAATATTTGGTTTGAAAGTACAATATTTTGTTAGAGGTGCCTAAGAGTCCTCCCCCTCTATCTTCCCAACGGTTGAATATGGACACATGCAAAAAATTACAGCAGTTCTAGGTATACAATATAATAATGAAATTGATAAGACAACTATCAGCGCTGAGCAGGAAGTAAAAACTGAAAAGTTATAAGCTTATCAACTTATAAAATGTTCTCGGAAAAGTAAAATTTTGATTGTGCATATAATACGATGTCTAGACTAATGATGGTACAGAACCCTTCGTGCGCGAGCTCGACTTGCATTTGGCCGGCTTTTATTATTTTATTGGATGACTAAACGAGATTGGGATACTCTCATAAAAAATAAGGATTTTACTGTCGTAGGTACCCAATATTTCGTATACATTTTTTTCGTTATCTCTATCGTAAAAAACTAGTAGCAAGTAGTAAATATTTATATATAATAAAGATAAGCTAAAGGTTACTAAGTACTATTTCAATTCCTAAAAATGAAATTGTATCGCATTTCAAGCACTAGATGACTATGATGACTAGATGCTTCTTTATAATATAATACTACCGTAAAACATTACTTTGTATTATTGCTATGAAGTATGAACATTTATTAAAAATAGCGGATTCTCTTAAAAACTTTTAAATAAAAATTTTAATGTCAAAAAAATCAAACAGCATAACACATCTTCTTATATATTAATAGCGGAAGCCGATTTTTGTCCTGGACTTTTTGGCCGAACCACACAACGTAAAATTATGGTTAAGGTGTCAAATTAAAGGTCTCGGCGTGATTGTGTGCCAAAAATTATTCAGATTTCTTAATTGCAAAATAGAAATAAAGTATGTACAATTTTAAATATTTGTTTTTATCATTGACAATTTTTGACAATTGACAATGACATATGACAATTTTTTTTTTATTAAATGGTATTGGAATGACATATGACAACTGTAAATATTTAATTTTTTTTTAATTTTAGTCCAGTGGAAAGTAGTTTAGTAATGATCTAAGGTAGCAGCCCATCAGCTGATTTGCGAAATAAAACTGACGTTTTATTTTTTCAGGTCATATTCAGTAATATTTTAATAATTTATATTCAACAACTTATAATTATAATTAAATATAATTTTATGGTCGAATTTCGACCACTGGGCGGCCACTAGTAATAACTTAAGTAACATACTACTGCAGTATTATGATAGTAGTTTGTCGATAGCAATCTTATACTATTATAAATGCGAAAGTTTGTATTTTTGTTTGTTTGTTTGTTACTCCTTCACGCAAAATCTGCTGAACCGATTTAATAAAATTTGGCACACACATACAAGCTAACTTGGATTAACACAAAGGATAGTTTTTATCTGGAAAAAATGTTCCTACGGGATGTCATGGAATGATTTTCCACGGGATCGAAATTTACGCGGGTGAAACCGCGGTAACCAGCTAGTATTATTTAATTTTGATTCGATACATTACAGTAAGAATCTTTTTATTTTACTGTACATTACGGACAATGACCGTTAAAATGAGAGCGATATTTGTATGAGCTGCTATCGCACAAAAATTGGCTGTACGAGTATACGCATGTATAATCATATATTATATTCTTGTAATAAAAAACTAAACCATGGGAACATGTGTGATAAATTTATAGCACGCGGGTAGTTGCCGGATCCGGCCGTTATAAGAAAGTGAAGTTTACCCTGTTGCCATGGTTCACATTGTAATTGCCGACCTGGAAGGTATTCCCGTCGTATTGTAAGTTTTTTCATGTTATCAATCATGATAGTGTAACCGAATATTTCATACAAATATTGTTCCTATGAAAAGTTTTACAACTGTTGAAGTGATCTGGACTTTAATTATTTTGTAAAATTAAATTAAAGAATATCAAGCTCGTTTTTGAGTTTATTTCTATTTTCGACCTTGTACATTACACTCTAAGTTTATACAAGGTTGATAAAAGAGAGAGGCATAAAATGTAACCACATATTTAGTGTAAAATTTTCAGGCTACACAACAAAATCTGATCAATCGGAGTCATAGTTTAGCCACAGGAATTTTTTTAAACTTTTGCTCACTTGGTACACGCAGCTGACATACAGCTGATAGTGAGTATGGGCCGGCCCGTACGAGGTTGCCGTTCGCTATACGTGCCGGTACAAAGCATAATTACATTTTTTCGCTATTTAACTGCTTTGAAAAATGTATTTTCGTATAATTATCGCAAACTTTTTTTAATAGTTTCGGATTAACTGTAGGTACATGTGGTTTAATTTATTGCCTCTCGGTTTTATCAACCTTACCTTAAAATACTTTTATAACTTAATTAATAATCACTTACTGTTGCATTTCCATTATCTGTTTCTCTTTTTGTGACTGTTCTTCTTGAGACATCTGCACCAATTGTAGTAATCTCTCCGTTTCTGTAGTCAGTCGTTTAGATTCTTCATCGCTCTTCTGTAGTTGTTGTTTCAACTGTTCAGCTTCTTTCTGCGTGTCTCCAAGCTTACGGTTCAAATCTGTTACTGCTGCAGCTGATCCGCCAGCCTTAAATAATTAATTTATTATTAATTATTTCATTTTCTCTCAAATAAAAAAAAATAAAAAGAAATTTTATTTGAATTGTTAAAGCTCTCAGTAGTGTTATTATTAGTTACTTGGTGGTGATACCTACGACGTTCTACGACCTACGAGTTCTCATAATATCTTGCAAATCTAGTTTACATACTATACATATGTAATAAAATTTAGTCAAATATATTGTATTAATATACATATAAAATAAATCACTGATACTTAAAAATTGGAAACTAGTCAATGCTATGTACCTTCCTCAGAGATGCTTCCATTTGGTCCATTTGTTCCTTTCTCTTTTTCAACTGTCGATCTAACTCCATGAGCGATTTCTCCTTCTCCTCCACGTCTTTTCTCTTATTTTCTACTGCTCTTCTGTTCTCCTCAAATTGTTTCCTCGCGTCTTCTAATTTTTTGAATTCTTCTTGTAGCTGTTTCCTAGCGTGAGCTGTCTCTTCCCCAGCTCTGGCGTTCTGATTGCCAACTGCTTGTAGTTTCTTGTTGGCTTCTTGCAGATCGAGCTATTATCAAAAACATATGTTTTAGTAAGGGTTGATAAAAGTTGGATAACTAGAGAATAAAGTTGAAAAGTATTGAATAGCGTCAATAATAATGTCTAAGCTATTATGATTTACAACGACATTCATGTGATCGAGAGTTTGTAAGCCCAACAGTACAAAAGCGAACTTTTTTACACGTAACTTGGCAAAACATAATCGCACGTAGCAGCATAGAATCTCAAAAATAACTTTTCAACTGTAAAGAATTCAATTCACATTCAAATAGCAATTGCTGAAAGAGACAAAAATTAATATAATAGTCAATTACGTCAAGCCTTACACATGTTTTTGCACCGAACATTGATATGAACACAACGATTGATATAAATGTCATGTTTTGGACGAGTGCAAGTGTTGTTTAAATGCCTGGTGCGAGCAGACCATGATAATATTTATTACATGAATTTGATATTCAAATTCATTGAGATGGTGAAACTAATAAAAAATACAAATGGTTTTAATGAGGGGTTGGAGGATACCCTGCGGGCCATGGGAGGCATGCTGCTATACAACATTAATGTACATGACAATTCGCGATGAAAGTTCCAAATAAAAACTAAACGTATGAACATCGCAAGTAAAAGATCTACTCCATAATACCGGTGCAATGATTTAAGCAGACATCGTACAAAATTCACCTACGATTCAATCAAGTTTGATGTGTATAACCAATTCCTTGTCTTTTAATATTATTAAATACAATAAATGTTTTAATATCCAAACTTGATTCAACCTCGCATTGCCGTCCCTATAACCGCTCGTGCTCGGGCGATCCTCCAACTGACCTGGCTCTTTTCCAATTCCTGAACAAGCATCTCGAGCTGCGACTGGCATCGTTCTCTTTCGACTGCGAGGGATCGAGCTTCAGCTTGCGCTGCTTCAAGTTGTTTCTGAACCTCGCGCACATCTGACGGTCCACGAGCCTGAAGTTGCTGTAATTGTTGTTGTTGCGCCTGGAATTGTTTTTCCAAAGATTGTAAGCGTTGTTGACACTCAGAATAAGCTTTTTCAGCGGCGATTGCTTTTGTTTTTTCCGATTCAACGGCAGCTCTCCATTTGTCTATTTCGCCTGCTTTCTGAGCATCCTTTTCAGCCTTTTCTGCTCGTTGCCTCAATGAATCTTTTTCTTTGGTAACTGTTTGAACTTGTTGTTGTAGTTTAGCAATTTCCCTGTCCCGATTCTCCACAATAGATTTAGCCCCACGTTCTGAATCTTGAACCACTTTTCGTTGCTCTTCCTTCAACTTACGTACCTCTTCTCGTTGCTTCTGAAGTTCTGTTTCAGAAGCATTTAATTCTCTTTGGAAGTTAACAAGCATATCTTGCGATTTTTCTAATTGAGCGACTAATTGATCTCTTTCTATAGTCAATTGTTTTGTATCGGCCTCTAGTTTTACTATTTGCTTTTCTATTGCATCCGCTTGTTTATCTCTTTGTTCTAATATAGAGGCCATTTTTTCACGATCTCTGACAGATTGAGCAAGCTCTTGCTGTAGTTTTACCAACGTTTCTTGTGTTCTGTGATCTAAGGTTCTCTGTTGTTGTTCGATATTACGTCTAGTGTTTTGAATTTCTGCCCTCAATGCATCTCTTTCTTGCTCAATTTGTCGCATCTCAAGAATGGTCCTTTCCAAGCGTTCATGCATTCGTCCTAACTCATTTGTCATTCTCTCATATTCAACACGAGTGCTTTCATTAGTTTCCTGATATTTTGCAAGATGTATCTGTGACTTTTCAAGTTCTTTAGCTAATCGGCCTGCTTCCATTTCTGTTGCATCTCTTGCTTGAATTGCTTTTTCTAGTTTGTCACGTAAACGTTCAATTTCTAACCTATCTTCAGTTCTTGCTTTGTCTCCAGCGACTGCTTGTAATTTCATTCTTTCTATTTGCTGTAATTCACCTTTTAGTCGCTCATTGTCCTTATCTAGTTGTTCTGAACGAAGTTTAAGCTTTTCGCATCTATCCCTAAACTTTTCGCACTCAATATGAGCACGTTCAAGATCTGTTCTTTGCTTTTCCATCGCACCACTTAGCTTGGTAACTTCACTCTTTGATAGCTCTAGCTGAATATTCATTTCATGGAGTTTTGTTTCTGCTAGCTCCTTTTCGCTTTGAAGACGCTGAATTTCTACCTGCGAAGCCTCATTACGCTCACGATACTTATCCAGTTCTACCTGCACTCTGTTTAACTCTGTACTCCATTTATCCTGATCGAATTGGTATTTACCTCGAAGAGTTTCGACGCGTTCAAGCTCCGAGCGAAGGCGAGTAGCTTCTTCTTCTGCCTTACGCGCCCTCTCCAGTTCTAATGTTGTCTTCTCTAATCGAGTACGTAGTCTTTCCACTTCTAATTTAGTTCTTTCATGTTCTTCTTTATTATCATGGTATTTTCCATATCGTGCAGCGTATCTTTCTGCTTCTTCTCTAGCTCCACTTGCATCCGTTTTTACTTTGTCTAATTCAGCTTGAACTCTTCTTAGCTCAGACGTGGCTTTATCGTTCTTGTCGTACATTTTTTCAAGCTCCAATTGAACTCTTGCCATTTCTTCTTGAGTTTTTTCGTTTGACGCCTGAGCCTTACCGCACTGAGTCATAGCTCGATCATATTCGAATTGTAAACGTTCACTATCAGCTACTAGTTTTTCTTTTTCGGCCTGAAGTCTTCTCAGTTCTATTTGACCTTTTTCATATCGCTCCCGTACCATTTCAATATCAACACATAATCTATCCATATCTTCCTTAGCTTTTTCTTCTTGCTCCTTGGTCCTGCCTAATTGCAGTGATGCTCTATCATACATCTCTTGTAATGTAGCCAGTTCATCTTGTAGTTTTCTTTGGTCTTCTCTAGATTTTGACGACAAATGCACGTGTTTTTCTAATTCTAAATCAATTCTATCTTTATCCGCTTCTAATATATCTATCTTGTTTTGCAGCCGATATATTTCATTCTGAGATCTGAAAATAGAATAAATACACGTAAAAAAACACTAGTTAAGCCTCTATAATGCTTCACATATTCGTCACCAACACAAGACGACATCTAAAATAATGTATACCTATCATACTTTTCAAGCATTTTTTCATATTCTTTGTGCGCGGTCTCTTTTTCTTCTATCGTTTTCTGTGTGGAATATAAGGCCTTATCTAGTTTTTCTTTCAATATTTCCAGTTCTGTAAGAGCATCATCCCGTTCCATCTGAAATCGTAGTAAATACAAATGAAGTAATTTAATAATTTTTCGCCTGAAATATTTTTTGTTTTGTTGAGAGTAAACCTATATACTTTTCTTTAAGATAATCGTATCAACCATTCTATAAAACTATAATTTTCTGATTGATATATGGCCGTTCGTTGCTAAAATTAATTCCTTCTTGTAATATTCTACAACAAGGGTTTTCAATCTTTTTGAAGTCAAGGGCCTAGTATACTCTGATATTGGTTTGGCGGGACGCAATCTAGCACAAACATTACATTACAAAGTAAAAATAATTAAAAAGTAAGGTTCATTAAAGTTTTTTATTATAAAATTTTACAAATTAGATATTTTTTTCATTAAATTCACTGAATGTGACGATTGACATAATATTTTCTTTTTAACTAATTTATTAATATATGTCCCTATTGTGTAATTCTCTGCATGTTAATAATGCCGCGCGGCCAGAGCTGCCAGGGCCGTGTGTTGAAGTCTCTTGTTTGTATCTACATACAAAATACAAACCGTAGCATAATTAAATGTATAAAACTGACCGTTAGTTTTTGATGTTGTTGGTGAGCT
>LUGF01025860.1:319513-346940 GCA_001625245.1 Calycopis cecrops
CCTCCATGGACGGCATGCGTCCAATGGACGCATCCAGAGCGGGCCTAGCGAAGCCCACTCGACGCGTCCCCACCCGGGATCCCTCTTGGTTCACCGTCGTTGTCCAAGCCACGGCTACTAAGCCCCCTCACCACGACAAGGTGGAGATCCGTCGAGGGCGACCAACTGATCCACCAAACTGTGATAATACAATTTAAGAAATTGTAATACGCATTTCTGTTTGTCATAATTAAAATAGATAAACATTTTTTACCAATGTCAATTAGCGTTAGGAAAATTACAAAGGAAAACACACATAGGTTTGGTAACACAACGGCAGACAAAATTTAACATCTCTTATCACTGTGATAAGAGATGAAGCGTCCGTCACAATTCGCATTGCGTAATTACCTTTACCTCACTGCCTTAGTCGTAAACATGTCATTATCATCAGCACTCCTAATCTAAGCACTAGATTGAGGTTTCATAATCTACTAGAGCCTAGAGGTACTAGATTATTTTTATTAGATTCTGGATACGTCTCGCTGACATACATCGTTGTAAAGTGACAGCTATGTCGCATTTGTGAGTTTCCGATGGCCCAACGGAGAGGGGAAGGAAAGGAGGGCAGCGCATTTTTATAGCTTCTATGCGGATGTCTATGGGTGTCGATAGTAATGAAAATGGCTCCGACTGCTCGTTTACCCATTATTCCGTAAAAAAAAGCATATATTATAATTTAGTACTTGTTGTATTGTATGTTCTCCATATGCGGTCAAGCCTGAACCTCGTATAATTCCAGTCGATGGGCTGGTTGAAGTACTGTTTTGCCCTACTGAGCACAGCCATCCTCTTTGAAGCAAGTTCGGCCTTCATTTCCAAGGACCGCGTGACTGAACGTTACTCGATATGTCCACACCAAGTATTCCAATACTAGCTAAGGACTTTAGGGTAGAGTTTTTTTTTTTTTTTTTATGGTATAGGGGAGCAAACGAGCAGTTGTAGCCATTTTCATGACTACCGACGCCCATGGACATCTGCATAGAGACTATACAGATGCGCTGCCCCCCTTTCTCCTCCCACCTCCTTGGGCCACCGGCTACTTACACACCGCACGAAACGCGACAGCACAGCTGTCACTTCATGCCGGTCTCATGTAAGCGAGAGGTACCTCCCCGGTCGTGCAGGCCGAATTCGGCTGCATGCAAGCATGCAGCGTGGCACTACCTCTACTACCTACTACACTACCTACTGGCGTGGAGTTTTGAAAGCGAGGAGATACGATGAATGACGAACCCAAATGAAATGAATCTTTTCATTTTGCGGTAAACGCGCAAGATTCCGAGATTGTATGCGAATGAAACCACAGACATCGTCGGTTAAATAACAATAATTTTATGAACTAAGGCGATGAAGCAAGCAGAAGCGTTATGCCTCTCGAGTGTTATATATGTGATGTATAGTATATTTCTATCCATTCTTACATGAATACAATGTTAGCCTATTTTTGGGAAAAAAACGTTCAACCGTTTAAAATAGTATTGAGATAAGTAATAGATGTACCCATTTAATAAATATTAACGATGTTTTATCATTGAGAGAAGCGATATTTTAAAATTAATACTACAAATCTACATACTACATCTACATATAATAAAATCGCAGGAATGTCAAAACTAGGGGCGTGATCTACAATCGATATCGAAGCGAAAAATATAGCTTTTAGAATTTTTGTTTATACATATATATGTCCGGGCTACAAAAAGTGCTGCATTGATTTACTCCAAATGTTGCATGAATATTACTATCAGGTCGGTTTCACTGTATAGGCTATATTATTACGCTATCACCTGCGGGGGAGAAGCTGTGAATCTTTCATTCGGGAGAATTGAGAAACTCCATTTTGGAAGTCCGAAATCCACGCAGCTGCGGGCGGGGGCTTGTGTTAAGATAATAGCCGTAGCTTGACGAGTCGGTAATCAATCAGCTAACATGTATTTGTAAGAGGTAGTGCCATGCTTTATCTGACTGGGGAGCTAGCTCTAACTTACGTAATACCGCCGCAACCTATGTAGAAAGATCCGTGGTAATTTGGGAGTATTTGTTAATTGAGATATGGCCGTACCCTTTGTTAAATTTTTTTATGGTATAGGGGGCAAGCTAGCAGACGAAGCCATGTACATGACTATCGACGCCCATAGACATCCTCATAGAGGCTATACAGATGCGCTGCCCTCCTTTTTCCTCCCACCTCCCCGAGCCACCGGCTTCTTACACACCGCACGAAACGCGAAAGCACAACTGTCACTTTACGCCAGTCTCGTGTAAGCGAGAGGTACCTCCCCGGTTGTGCCGGCCCGACTCGGCTGCATGCAACATGCACTGTGGCACTACCTATTGATAATAATTTTGGCAACAACAACAGCGAATGCCAGATATCAAGACCCTTACACATTTGTCTTGCTTCCTCTACATTTTACTTACTACTAATTACTACATTTTTAAGTTGTTCCTTATGCGTATTAGAGCTCTTACACACGAGCGGCAAGTGTCAACGGCGGAGGTAATTACAGCCGTCGACGTGCCGACGATTATGCCGTAGTATGTTGTGGTGAAAAAAAAACACTTTTTAAGGTTCCGTATCTCAAAGAGCCGTTTTTACGGAACCCTTATAGGATCGCTTTGTTGTCCGTCTGTCTGTACTTCTGTCAAGACCTTTTTCTCTAAAACGCGTAAATGGATTATGCTGAATTTTTTGTCAAATACGGAGGTTAGTTACGTCTTGATGCCTTGAAAAAATCACACCTTCTAAGTTAACGCAATAAAAAGTTATAGCCAATCATGCACAAGTTTTGTATGAAAACGTACTTTGTCGAAAACCAAAAACCTATCGGACACTTACCGTTGACCTGGAGTTGTGAAATTTGGCAAGAAGTAAAAACTTATAGCACATATATAGGAATAAATCTGAAAACTAATAAATTATATGTAGATCATTGGAAAAATCATTATCAACTTATAACTGTAATTCGTTGCCTACTAAATGTGTGTGAGCAACCGCTTATATACGTTTGTCAACTTAAACGGCAGGCGTAAAGTTACCATAATTGAAAACCATGTATTACGTTAGGATTGCGGAACCCTCGGTGTGCGAGTCGGACTCGTACTTGGCCGGTTTTTTCTTAAACCGAAAAAATCTATGATTTGCCTACAAATCCAGGATTTTGATATGTTCCCTTTTTTGATCAAATAAGCTATAAAAAGTTTACTATAATCTCTAATACAATTTGATTAGATCATCTTTTTTTTTTTTTTATGATATAGGGGGGCAAACGAGCAGTCGGAGTCATTTTCGTGACTACCGACGCCCATAGACATCCGCATAGACTATAGAGGCTATACAGATGCGCTGCCCTCCCTTCTCCTCCCACCTCCATGGGCCACCGGCTACTTACACACCGCACGAAACGCGACAGCACAGCTGTCACTTCACGCCAGTCTCGTGTAAGCGAGAGGTACCTCCCCGGTCGTGCCGGCCCAATTCGGCTGCATGCAAGCATGCAGTGTGGCACTACCTCTTACAATTCTGCATAATTGCTATCTATGGCTTAATTGTTTCCGTCGGAATTGTTTGTAGTATTTGGTGCCACATCCGGTTGTTTGTAGTAAATGTTCATAACTTATGTGATTATAATTTACATCGATATTAAATATAAATCAGATACACAAAAGGACATAGAATGGCTATTTAATATACAATATAGAATGGTTCTTGCATTATTTGTCTATTATAATAATCAAAAAGAGGTCAATGTTATCAAAATATATAATTATCATCAGTAACATTGTTTGAAAAGCATCTAATACCATAGGTTGTTTATAAAGCAAGACTCTATAAGTTCGTAGATCATGCTTATCTGGAATTGCTCGAGAACTACCTGAAGTCTGAACACGAATGCAGGTGTGTCAAATTAATTGTCTACATCATGGCGTATTTTCTATCTACGAAAATATTGTCGCTTATATCAATGTAGGCTTCTTTTCATGTAATTCTTGATTAGTAAGACTACTTGTTATTAAATACACGCTTACGGTGGCTTTTAATGGGATCAGATAAGACCATATTGACATTTGCTGCAATCTCAATATATCTGTTTCTTCAAACGTACATACATATTTGATGATGACGACCAGGCTGGCGCAGTGGGGTTCGGATAAGTGGAGCATGTTGCGCCAGGGGTCGCGGGTTCGAATCCCGCCTTGGATATAAAATTTCTTAAATTTTATAAAACATATCAAATATATTCCGTTGTCTAGTAACCGTAACACAAGTCCTTACGGTACCTAGCACTGAGCTAGGCTAACGTGGTGTGTAAAGTCCACAGATATTTATTTATTATTATTTATTTATATTTACTCATAATAAACGTGTTCTGCTTTTTTTTTACAAAAAGATCGTTGCATGGGTTATATATTTGGACATGGAAAATATATTTTTTCAGAAATGAGAAATATCCCTATGGTCTAATTTAATAGGGAGGTTTCTTTCGTTTTATAATATAATAATTAAAAAATCTTCAGTATTG
Source organism: Calycopis cecrops (assembly GCA_001625245.1). Lineage (NCBI taxonomy): Eukaryota > Metazoa > Arthropoda > Insecta > Lepidoptera > Lycaenidae > Calycopis > Calycopis cecrops. The sequence goes on from LUGF01025860.1 coordinate 324,079, forward strand.
ATCATTTTTTTAAATTCGTATATAAACTTGAACTTTTTTTGAATAGCAACTTAATTTTAAGATAAGCCATAAGTTTTTATTTTCCTACTACAGTTATGTGTATCTAGTGTTATAGCAAGTCGATGGTACATAACAATCATTGTGAGTCAGTTTAGCGAAAACATATTGTTTGTTCTTCTCCTGCTTCTTATCATTTAAGAACATTATCTACGTTATCTGTGTTAATGGCTTGCTCTGGTATAAATAGGTAGTTGCTGCACCGACAGATATAAATTCATACGAACGAACCCAAATGAAACTTGTGTTAAAACGAACGAATTGAACAAAATGAAGACTTTTATTTTGTTATTAATTGTAAGTAAAATATTTTTTCTACAACTAATTTGATAGACTTTTTTAGGTTATTTTAAAACTTTATTAATCATTTAACATTTAAAACTTATATTTACATACCTTTGTAATTATCACTTATTGGTACTCTGGACTTGTGTACTAACTTAGGGATTAGACAATAGAAAGATGTTTATTCTTTTTATAAAACTAGCAGCGTCACACGGTTGCACCCATATAACTCGCGCACTCGACATTGTAAGGGTCTCCTATCGAAACTGATTATCAAACACTGAAATAATTTTTCAACACGGACCAGTAGTATGTTCAACAAACCAAAAAAACTCTTCATCTTTATTAGCTAATTAAGAATTTGTATATATGTAATTCTTTTATTATAGAAACAAAAATTACATAGTTAAAGACGATGCCCAAGGACTGGGTGGGTTTAGAGCAGCCGCTGCACTGGCGCAACACTGTTGAACTGTGCTTCTTCTTTGAAGTTCAGCGCATATTAGGGGTCATCCATAAAGTACGTCACACTAATNNCCCCCCCCCCCCCCCCCTAACGTGTGACGTACTTTATGGATGGCCCCTTATTGAGTTATGAATTATTTGTAATTTTTAGTTTTATAATATTTTATCACCTTTTTCGTTTATTGTTAAACATAGTTTTCAATTAAATAATCGAATCCTAAATGCGCTTTCACTTCACACCTATTTATGAGAGCCAGCTTTATGAGGTACAATGCTACAATGGAAAATACATGGAATTAGCAGAAGTTAGAAAATAAAAAAGAAGATGGGATGTATTTATAAATTTCTCTGAATTACCGTTTACAATTTACAGGATAAAAATTGTTGTTCTAAACTTTGAATATGTTTAAATTTCAGGTGTGCATTGGAGTTGTTAGTACTAAGTATATTCCTCAAGACATAGATGAAGTAAGACTGTTATCTAGAATAACGAGATCGAATTCCGATGAGTATGTTCCGTCGATAGAAAACAATAGTGGTGATAACAATAATGACGATGACAACAGTAATGATGAAAATTCTAATGAATCGGCAGAGAATTGGCGACGAATATTATCAGCTCAAGAAGAAAAAAGGAGACACCGCCTAGAAGAACAACATAGAAAACTTGAAGAAAAGAGACTAAAGGAAGAGCGAAAAGAACAAGAAAGAAGAGAACAAGCGGAACAAAAGCTCAAAGAAAAGCTGGAGAGAGACCAACAAAAACTAGAAAAAGCGCAAAGAAAGGCTGAAGAAAAATTACTAAAAGCTGAAAGGAAACGACAGGAATCCGCACAAAAGCAGTTAAATGAGATAAAACATGATTTATTGGAAGAATCAAAGGAAGATTTCTTAGATACTGAAGAAGAAAATTCTGTGGAAGTGGCTGATGTTTGGAGAAATCATATATACGTTAAATACGGATTAACTCTTTCAAGCACTAGATTAGAAAAACAGTTAGCACTGAAGAGATATTTGCAAGAAGAACTGGGACTTAATGATAACAGTACAAACAGTGAACGGCGACAAGCCATTGTAAAGTTAATAAAATTAAAACTGTCTGCTGACCCAGTAGCGCGAGAAGACATTGGTAAACAATTAGTGAATCATTTGAGTACTGCTGGTGTTGAGAAGATGCGCACAGAATTAAATGAAGATATCGTGGAACTTGATAATAAAACGGAGCTGCTAAGAAATATTAATTTACCATGGGCAGCACAAGCAAAATCACAAATCCAAGAAAAGAGAAGTTTTCTTTTTGCAATTGCGCAGTTCTTGAACAATGTTCTAGCCAATAATACTAGCAACGGACCCAACAAAGAAAGTTCTACTAATTCAAATGCTGTTGGAACTAATAGTTTTACCGCAGGAAATACCGCTAGTATTGTTGCGGACAATGGTCCTCAAATTAACATCGTAGGTGCAAATACCAATGGACAAGTTTCGACTGCCATTCCATCCAACTCTAATAATAATAAAGTGCCTGTGCCAAATAATGTCAACCTCGGTGAGGCAAATAACGCAGATGATGTCCCGAATATTTCCGTAGTTTTACCTGGTGGAAGTGCTACAGATGTTTCTTCTTCTCAAGCAATACCAGTAGCTACGGCAACTATAAATAATCAAAATAATAATGCTGTCAATGAAGGCGTTTCTTCAGTTGGAACACAAGATGGTGTAAATCAAGGAAATAATGGAAATACCAATAATGTTGTAATTCACGGCACATCCTCAGACAATTCGCAAAACGTCGCCGACGTTTCTGCTTCGGGTGCTATAGGAAATCAAGAAAATATTCAAAATAGCAATGATGGCAATACTATACCAGTAAGACCACAAACTATTACAGATAATACTTCTAGTCAAATGTTACCTGAAGAAACGGTTTTAGTAAATCAAGAAAATAATAATAACGTTGCTACTGAAAATGCAGCTTCACCAGTAGGAACTCAAAATGTTGAAAATAATAATGTCATTATAGACGGCGCCATTTTGCCAGTTGTAACACAAACAGATGCTGCTGCTACCTCTCAATCTCAACCTGAAAATATATCTAATAACGTAGCTCTGCCAGTAGAAATTCAAACAACAGATGTAGCTAATTCTGTCGCTACACCTGTACAAACAACAGTAAATCAAGAAAACGGTAATGATGCAGTAAGTGGAGCTGCAGTTTCACCGGCAGAGACACAACATGTAGCAGATGTTACTAATTCAGTAGCAGTACTCCCAGATATAGTTACCGTTGTTGCTGAAGGTGTACATTTACCAGCAGGGGCACAGACCATTACAGGCGTTACGAGCTCCGCAGCTGCACCCGCAGAAACAGTTATCCCGAATCAAGAAAATATTAATAATGTTGTAGCTGAAGGTGCAGCTTTACCAGTAGGGGCACAAACCGTTACAGACGTTACTAATTCTGTAGCTGCTCCCGCAGAAACACAATCTGTTCCTGATATTACTAATTCTGCAGCAGTACCCGCAACTGTTACGTCAAATCAAGAAAATAATAATAATGTTGTAGCTGATGGTGCCGCTTTACCAGTAGGGGCACAAACCGTCATTGACGTTACTAATTCTGTAGCTGCTCCCGCAGAAACACAATCTGTTCCTGATATTACTAATTCTGCAGCAGTACCCGCAGCTGTTACGTCGAATCAAGAAAATAATAATAATAATGTTGTAACTGAAGGTGCAGCTATACCAGTAGGGGCACAAAGCGTTACAGACGTTACTAGTTCTGTAGCTGCTCCCGCAGAAACACAATCTGTTACTGATGTTACTAATTCTGCTGCATCACCCGCAGGAACAGTTACGGCTAATCAAGAAAATAATAATAATGTTGTAGCTGATGGTGCAGCTTTACCAATAGAGGCACAAACCGTTACAGACGTTAATAACTCTGCAGCTGCTCCCGCAGAAACACAATCTGTTGCAGATGTTACTAATTCTGCAGCAGTACCCGCAGAAACTGTTACGACGAATCAAGAAAATAATGTTGTAGCTGAAGGTGCATCTTTACCAGTAGGGACACAAACCGTTACAGACAATGCTAATTCTGTAGCTGCTCCCGTAGAACCACAGACAGTTGCTGATGTTACTAATTCTGCAGCCGCACCGGTAGAAACTGTTACGACGAATCAAGAAAATAATGTTGTAGCTGAAGGTGCATCTTTACCAGTAGGGGCACAAACCGTTGCAGACGTTACTAATTCTGTAGCTGCTCCCGCAGAAACACAATCTGTTCCTGATATTACTAATTCTGCAGCCACACCCGCAGAAACTGTTACGACGAATCAAGAAAATAATGTTGTAGCTGAAGGTGCAGCTTTACCAGTAGAGGCACAAACCGTTACAGGCGTTAATAACTCTGTAGCTGCTCCCGCAGAAACACAATCTGTTGCAGATGTTACTAATTCTGCAGCAGTGCCCGCAGAAACTGTTACAGCGAATCAAGAAAATAATAATAATGTTGTAGCTGAAGGTGCATCTTTACCAGTAGGAACACAAACCGTTGCAGACGTTGCTAATTCTGTAGCTGCTCCCGTAGAAACACAGACAGTTGCTGATGTTACTAATTCTGCAGCCGCACCGGTAGAAGCTGTTACGACGAATCAAGAAAATAATGTTGTAGCTGAAGGTGCAGCTTTACCAGTAGAGGCACAAACCGTTGCAGACGTTACTAATTCTGTAGCTGCTCCCGCAGAAACACAGACTGTTGCTGATGTTACTAATTCTGCAGCCACACCCGCACAAACTATTACGACGAATCAAGAAAATATTGTTGTAGCTGAAGGTGCAGCTTTACCAGTAGAGGCACAAACCGTTGCAGACGTTACTAATTCTGTAGCTGCTCCCTCAGAAACACAAACTGTTGCTGATGTTACTAATTCTGCAGCTGCTCCCGCAGAAACACAGACAGTTGCTGATATTACTAATTCTGCAGCCACACCCGTAGAAACTGTTACGGCAAATCAAGAAAATAATGTTGTAGCTGAAGGTGCAGCTTTACCTGCAGAGACACAAAGCATTGCAGATGTTACTAGCTCTGCAGCAGCACCCGTAGATACCGTTACATTAAATCAAGAAAATAATAATAATAATGTTGTATCAGAAGGAACCGTTTTACCAACCGAAACACAAAACGTGATCGTTGATACTACTTCAGAAGCAGTACCTGTAGAAAATGTTGCAGTAATCCAAAAAAATAATAATGCTGCTGTAACTGAAGGTGGAGTTGTACCAGTCGAAGTTCAAACTGTTGCAGATGCTACCACTTCCCAGGGGCCTATCGTCGTAAACAGTAATGCGAATCAAGACAATACTGAGAACTCTCCTCAAATAAATGATATTAATTTTGCAACCGACGGTATTACAGTACCGGTTGAGCCCGGTGCATCTGTTGTAGACATAACACAGCAATAATTAAATTATACCTAGGATGAATCTTATAACTTTCTTATAGTTTTGTAAATAATTCTAATGACGAAGTCAGCATTTATCGAAATTATATTTATCTTGCCATTATTTTAGATTAAAATGCATTTTATTCTCGTTAATATTTTATTTCTTACCTAGAAACACTTACTTATTAACAATTTTACTTACTTTTCTAAGATTATTTGAACTTCAGTTTTAATTATTTTAATAACTAATGACTTCTATTACTTAAGTTACAATAATTTTGGTATTGAAATTAAAACTTATAATAATGGAATGCAAATAGAGGTATAATTTATTAACATTAAATTTAGTAGCATGCAATAATGAAAGTATTGAGCGTTCTGTGATTTTTTCAGCTGTAATAATTCTGCGTCATATAAAAAAACTTTTTATACGAAAGCTGTTCCTCGTACAATAATAATTTAATGTTTAAATGCTCATTGCGATGTTCAATATTTCAATTAATTTAAAACAAAATCCCTTATTATAATATAAATAATACTTTAAACATAAAACAATTGTTTTATTAGTTATAACTTTAAACACTTTAATATTTCATTATCATAATAAAAAGCCTTTACTAGTGAAAGGATCGATAAGGGTCATATCCAGTATTTGTTTGCGGGATTTCCTGCATTGTTGTAAGAATGTTGATTAAGAGGATCAGTAATTATGTTAGGAAATGTGTAGGGGTCATTCATATATTTATAATCGCTTGACAAGCTAGTGAGACCCATATTCAATGAACTCTGGGATGGACTCCAGTTAGACGGTGACGGTTCGACAACAGGAAGCTTAGCATAATCTGGAGGAACTTTAGGGTATTCACTATTTGGTAACTCTTTGTAATCATTACCCGCTTTTACATACGAATCGTCTCTCGTTTCTAAGACGTCATCGCCTACAATCTTGTCGTCAGTCTCCGATTCTTTGGGCATGTAACCAAGTGTTTTACTATAAATGTCGTTACTTGGGTATCGTGCGTAGTCATTTCTAGGTGCACTTGAATCTAGTAGTTGACTATGTGTTGACGCAGCCGAAGATACTAGTTGGCTAAACGTAGCGCCCGACGTGCTAGGAAACGCCGCATTTTGGAAGGCTTGATTTAAATGCTGAGATTGGGCCATTAGTTGGTTGTAGTTTGCATATTTCTGATGATGCCACGCATCAGGGTGCTGAGGATGGTGTTGCGAGAGTGATGGTATATCACTAGGAGGGTATGGACACGGAATTTGTGGCATTGGTAACGATGAATAGCTCCCGAGCGTTGGTGTTGAGCTTGATCCAGTATGTTTCCTAAGTCTTGCTCTTCGGTTAGAAAACCAGACCTGAAATTAATAGAATTGTTTTGAACATATGTTAATATTTATTTGTCCTTATAAGTACGAGGAGCTAAAGAAATTAGCAGAGGACAGGGACATCATTTTGGAAAAGACTCCACTGGCAAGAGCTATGCTCTTAAGTAAGAAGAATAAGTGAATGAAAAATGCATAGTCTAAACATTTTGCATAGTGAAAATGCATAGGCACTGGTTAAATATTAAAATAATAAAAAAAGTACATATTTTAATCGTAATAGTGGAAGTTCTATTATTCTTCTGTGTGATCGAACAAAGGCCTATATGTACTTAAGTACTCAATAGTTGTTAAGTATACATGGAAATATATTTATAAACTGTCTATAAACCAACATTCATAAACTAAGTTTCTGAGTCGGTATAAAATAAGCTTCACATAAAGGTTATAAAATATATATACTCCCTTACTGCTCAAATACTAAGTGTTTGAACTTTGAAATACTCGTAAGTCAAGCAGTGGACTGATAAAGGTTGATGATGATGTAAAGTACAGAAGAAAATAATAATAATAATTGAAACCTCAACTGTTTCAGAGAAAAACAACCCTAGAAAGTGTAATATTTTTTGCGCTGTGGAAAACAAGTACAACGGTAGTTACCGCTTAAAGTTTAAACTATACTCACAATTGCAACGTTGATTTTGGTTAAGAAAAGAGAGAGCGTTAATGTCGAGTATTAACTCGGGGGCAGACGAAAGAAATATTTGCTCGGTAATAGTTTGGATTGTTGATACTTACACACTGCACTAAAAACGACAGTACAGCTGTCACTTTCCGCAGGTTTCGTGTAAGTACAATGTTACAACTTTTACTATTTATTCCAACACCCTAGGACTTTTTTAAGATCTGCAAGATCTCTGGCCTAGCCGTGAATAATTTGCCCTTTTCACCCTTTTTTTTTTGGAGGAACCTGGGTGGCTCCCGGGTACAGTGTCGGGCTCGATAACTGGGTTGCCTCTACCGACTAAGCCCCTGCGGGTGCCTTCAGCCGCTATAATTGGAGGGCCCCGAATCTAAAAGCAAAACAGGGCACCTCCAGCAATAGGCTGGCTTCGATGAACAGACCAGATTCCTCCTCCTTGGGGAATGTCCGGCTGCCTTTGAACAGTACCTACTCCACGTTGGAACCGTGCAATGGGGTCAGGTTATATTACCTGTATTCTGGCCTCAGTGAGCCCGGTTTGTAGTGCGAGTTCCTCTCTTGTATATACGTCTGGATACTGCGTTCTGTGGAAAGCTCTTTCTAAAGCATCCAGCTGTTCGCCCGTAAAGGTGGTTCGAGATCGGCGCTGTTTCCGCTTCAGTGTCAGACCTGGTTCAGATTCTATATCGGATGAATCGGAGCCTCGCCCTGGAAGAAAAAAAATGCAATTAAATACATTGTTTGACAGATGATAGATGACTACCGCCGCCCATAGACATCCGCATAACTCGAGACTCTGCACCAGCGTTGCTGGACTTTTAAATAAGAATAAACACTTTTCTTGAAGAACCTCAGGTTGTATCGGTTCGGAAATACCGAAAGTGGCAGCTGGTTCCACAATGATGTGCGCGATTGTGAAGTTTTCCATATTCATCTACCTCGTGATGTAGTGTTAAGTAACTCTAGCTACACACGTTGTGGTCCCGGTTTGAGACCTCTGGTGTTGCGGATGTCTGTGGTCGATGATTATTTACTATCGGGTGATCCGATTGTTCGTTTATAAAAATGTATCGCCTCTTGAAAGACTCCCCCTATAAAACTCCCATCTTTAAAAGTTGAATTCCGAAAAATCCTTAGCGGTAAAAAACGCAAAATAAACGAGCACATTGTATGTATTCATTCTTAACTATTTTAGCTCTTTGCGAATTAAGGTGGCCTTATCCCAATTACTTACAATTACAGTTACAGAATTAAATCGGCCGGAGTGGTTAAAGGGCAGTCGGTTATTTTGGTCCTTTTGGTGACCACAGAAGCCCATAGATATCCGCATAAATGTAATGTAAATGTGTTGCCAACTCTTATTCCTTCCCTCTCCAATTAACTGAACTAAAAACTAAAGTGGACTGAACTAAAAATAAAACCACAAATAAAAACTTTATACAAGCGGTGATATCATGTGATCGAGAGGTCCAGTATATTCTTATTTATAAATAAAATATTTATTTAACAAATCTTGACTTAAAGAATTAATTCATAATTGACAACAAGAGCAATAGCAATAAAACAAAATAAAATAGAGATTTTTTTATGATTATTTGGTTCTTAATCATTTATTTTTTACTCAATAGTTCCTAAAAATATCTTCAATATGGTTATATTTGTTTCAATATGGTTTAGTTCAATATGGTTATACATTACGAAAAAAGGCCTTTAAAAACCATTAGCCTTTTTGTCCACTGCGGGTCTCATATTTTTCATTCTATCAAACGAACATCAAAAATGTTTTACTAAATATAACCTCTGTTAATTAAATAATAATAATAAGTAGATGTTACAATCATAATTAAACATAATGGTTAATACGCATATAAATGTCCAACGCCTTAATCTACAACGTGGTTATCAGTAAACTGTCTTCTTAACGCTACAGAACACATAACACAATGTAGCAATTTGTCTTAACTCTCTGACTCGCGTGTATTAATATATTTTTTCAAACCCACATCACATTTTAATTCGTCTAAATCAAAAAACTGACGCGCTCTTATTTATATCGGTAGCGGTATCCTACGGAAACAGATTAAAAAATTCCTAACAATGCCCGGCTTTGCGTTGAAACCGATATTAAAAAATGTGACTTATATTAATAGCCTTTTGAGAGAAGTCAAAATTGAATGAAATGAAAAAATGGAGGCTCGGTATCAGAACACCCAGAACGGCGGTGCCTTTGTCGGCGTCTTTGCTCTCCGGGTGACATTTTGGCACCATTCAATATTTAGGTGTCGCGATCTGTATTTATGACACGTAAAACGACAACGCGACTTATACGCTCGCTTTGACTTTCTTTTTGTGTGACTTTAAAATTACCCTTCGTGGTTCTGAACAAATGTTTTTTCAGACTAAAGGATTTAGAACACATTGATTTGTTTATTGTTTTGTTTTTTATAGTACCGGACTAACGAGTCTGATCCTTTGGATGAAACCTTGTACCGACATCCATACTCATCCGCACAGTTATTTCTTTTTTTATCCTAATAAGCCACTACTAACTTACAAACCGAAGAAAACGTTTCAGTATGGTCTATGGAGATGGGAGAAGAAAGGAGGGCAGCACATCTGTACAGCCTCTATGCGGATGTCTATGGGCGTCGGTAGTCGTGAAAATGGCTCCGACTGCTTATTTGCCCCCCTATATAATAAAAAAATAACTACCAGTAAATCGATCGAGATCGAGAATTCGGTCGTGCAGGCCCAATTCGAATGTAACGCAGCACGACAATATTATATTGCTCATTAAGAATTTGTTAACGTTATTTGTTATTATATGTATTAAATAATAAAATTAATTAAACGGATAATATATCCAATTACTTAAATGGATTAGATACGCAATTCGTTTAAGTAATTTTCGGAAGGTCGGAAGTAAAATCATTAGATAGTTTTGGAAATATGTTAAACACGTTACAGTCGTTGACATAGTCCTGAAAAGAGTTCAAAAATAATCTTAAAGAACACTGAATTATAAAAATAGTAGATGAAATTTTAGAAGGATTTTTATCTATACTTTTTTATCAAAATGAAGTATAGTTATGATTTTTTAGCTAAAATTATAAAATTATCGATAGTCCAACTAAATCTGTTCAACCCTATATGTCCTAATGATGTATTTGTATCGTTCTTAACATTGAAAGAATAAATAAACTCTATAACATTCCTTAAAGCTTTTGCGAACCAACTATAAATATAAGTACACTATGTATTTTAATGACTAAATATTTTCAGTGAAAAGATGTTTGGACTTTACGGCATAGTCATAAAGTTCATCTTTTTGTAATCAGAATTCGACGTAAAAGTAACCCTACACGATATTTTATGTCTTAAGCCGCGAAGGCTTCGCTCTCGTGAGAGCGAGCGGGACGGACTTTGCCGAAATATGACCCGTGAAGTTCTCGATTCCACACGAAGTCATAATTTGGAAGTTGAAAGAGCGGCGGTGGTTTAACACCTTCATAATCTGCGTTCATTAAAGCGGGCGGGCGAGCCTTTGTCTCAGCGGTTCGTTCTGATCTTAACAGATGGCTGGATTAGTACACTGTGGGCGTACTGTGGCAGATGGAGTTGTGGCTTTGGAGTTTTTGTTGATTAATAAGGTGTAAAAATATGTTTGCTTTTGGCGTTTTAGTGCAATATTAACGAGGTTGTTTTTATTATCGACGCATTTTATAGGATTTTTTGGACGTAAAGCCGCGAGCGATTTTGGTAACTATCGACGTATATAAGTATCCTCATATACCAAAAATTGCCAGATGAGAATCTATTTGTCAAAATAAATACCTAAATAGTATCTAATCTAAGAATCCTAGTCCTTCCTAGCTTTCGGACTCTGAATTTATACCTAACAAAATTTTCAGGCTCTGAATTTTTAACATCAATTAAGAGCCAGAAAGAGCAGAATTAATGCAATTGAGATAAGGGAAGTTTAATAGTTTCGTTAATAATATAAAACTGTGAGAGAGATTGAGTCTGAACGACATCGTAGAAGCATACTCGTTTAGTTCGGACATATAGAAAGAATGGCAGGTTAACAAAACAAAATATAAAGTACGCGAATTTTAAAGGATGTAGACATAAGGGAAGACGAAGACTTAATTATCATGATCAGATTGATCAGGTGTTGTCTGAAAGTGTCTAGAGTTTTCACAATCGACTAGTTTATATGAATAGAGTAATGAATGTGAAAGAAGCAAGAAAGGTAATTAAGCATAGTGACTTATGCCACACGGTTCTCTCTGCCTACCACTTAAGGGATTTGGCATAAAGATGTGCTTATATCTGCGATCAACCAAAGTCCAAGTCCTGATAACAATGACATACCAGACAGCGTCAACAAAACAATTCTTTCCTTCCATAGGTACATAATTTTAATATTTGGAATCGTTTGAACTCGAAGACAGAAAAGTGTTCACTAGTCCAATTTTTTTTTTTCTTTTATGGTGTAAACGAGCAGTTGTAGCCATTTTCATGACTACCGACGCCCATAGACATCTGCATAGAGACTATACAGATGCGCTGCCCCCCTTTCTCCTCCCACCGCCATGGGCCACCGGCTACTTACACACCGCACGAAACGCGACAGCACAGCTCCACGCCGGTCTCGTGTAAGCGAGAGGTACCTCCCCGGTCGTGCCGGCCCAATTCGGCTGCATGCAAGCATGCAGCGTGGCACTACCTCTTACTAATATTTTAATATTTAATTAACATAATCTTCGGTAGTATTTATTCATGCTGCCATCTGAACCAGATCCATCCTCAAAAAAAATATGGGCTAGTAGATTATCTTTATTAGAAAGTTGTATATTTGCTAATATTTGAAGCAAATTTTTATTGCACCAGTGACATTAGGAACGCTTTACAACTCTCGCGTATAGTTTTATTCAAATCTCATGTGATACGAGTCTCCATTATGGTGCCGTGACATTAGTGGGCTCTAACGACGGCCATTATACAAATGTTAGATTTTATCGCATTTTTACATTGTTCGAATGTGAAAGCTGGATATTGATGATGATGTGCGATTGCAGTTGTAACTTCGCTTGGACTAAATTACATCTCATTTGTCTAAGAATCAGGCGAAGACATGTTACAACAAACATAAAAATAATAGATGAAGATATGTGTGAACGGTAGTAGCAGTGTCAGTCATGAAAATATTATTTATTAGCTGTGAACTGATTTTATGCTTAGTGTGTCATGTCGTTCCGAGTAAATAAGACTAACAAACATACATACATATATTCGCATTTGTAATATTAGTAAGAGTAGGAAGGTGAAGTTTTACCCTAAAACTACTATTTATTTATTTATTTATTCCTTTAAATTTTTAATCGCTTTTCGTAACTGAACGCTATTGCTTATATGCATCCGGATGGGACCGGCACAGGTTAGATATCTTCCGCTTACGTATTATCGGTGTAAAGTTTATAAGGTATTGTGAAACAATAGACATTTGAAATTTTTTTGCCGTACAATTTTGATTTTGGACTATTACAATTACTTTAATATACTTATATGCAATTAATTTTCGAACCCGACTCGCTTGCGAACAAATTGTAGTTAAATATTTAAATGTAAGTATGAAGGCTGTAGGGCGGAAACGATCACAGCTACAGTGGCGGCGCAACTCTGTGCCATTAACCATGCACCACACAATGCAACAATGGCACAACAACCACAACAAGTTACGTCAATTGTCAACGTTTTCAGCGCTATCAAACGCGCTGCGGGCGTGCCGAGCGGCCGCTTTGGCGGGCGCGTCCGCCGTCGAGCGTGCGTACGCCAAAACGCGCCGCCAAACATCGGCGAAGTTCAATAAGTTGGCGACAATGACGCGGTGTTTGTGTGCGGAAATGATTTTTTGGGTCGCCGTGAGAATGCTTGGACAGGTTATTTACGGATTCAATGGTTTTGTGCAATATTGATGCTGGTTTCGTTACACTTTTTTGTCGCACAATATGGCGGTTCGGTTAAAAAGTTGATGTTGCTCGTTAATGGCAAAGTTTTACAATGAATGAAAAAGTTTGTGAAAAAAAAATTGGACATGTGCATTGATGGGCTTTGGAGCTTCTTTGTTAATCAGCCATTAGAAGATTTATAATCGGATTTAACAGTGGTTTTAGCTCGTTCGGTCTGCCACATCCCTTTAGCTATCGGTCAATCCTCTATAGCTTCCGCCACTAAAATGTCATAGCGATTGTTGATTTAGTTATGCAAATAATAAGTCCGACAACCAACATTAGCCGTTCTTTTTTATACATTTAAGATAAAATACATTTTTTTTACGGTATAGGGAGGCAAACAAGTAGTAGGGAGCTATTCTCAAGATTACCGACGCCCATAGACATCCGCATAGAGACTATCCAGATGCGCTGCCTTCCTTTCCCCTCCCATCTCCATGGATCACCGGCTACTTACACACCAGAAGGAAATCTGTGTTAATGATATAATGTTCCTCTTGCACGTCTACATGAGGATGGGGTAAAAATATATAAAGTCAATGTTTATAATACGTTTATCTTACCTCCTAATATTCCGTCAATGCTGTAATCTTTCTTCCCCTCAGGATCTCTGGCCCCGCCACGGAGCAAGCGTGAGATGGAAGATATACTGGGGGGATCCGACACACCTTCCTGAAATTAAACGGTTCATCATGAGATTTTAAATTTTCAAATGAGCTTTAGAAGAGGTAATGCCACACTGCATGCTTGCATGTAGCCGAATTGGGCCGGCACGACCGGGGACGTATCTCTCGTTTACACGAGACCGGAGTGAAGTGACAGCTGTGCTGTCACGTTTCGTGCGGTGTGCAAGTAGCCGGTGGCCCATGGAGGTGGGAGGAGAAAGGAGGGCAGAGCTGCTGTATAGTCTCTATGCGGATATCTATGGGCGTCGGTAGTCATGAAAATGGCTATCACAGCTCGTTTGTACCCCTATAAAAATGCCAGCCTAAAGGTGCACTATGCTTCTTTTATTGTTGTTTCCAAGTTATTGTGTGTCTTTTGTGGTGTGCTCAAATAAATGTTTTCTTTCTTTCTTTCTATACCATAAAAAAATAATTAAAAACGGTCTGAAGATAAGGAAATATTAGAGTACTTACTACCTTTAGTCTGGGAATAAAAATGGTACTGGAGCACTATCTGTATGCTCAGACGATTAATTACTAAGTAAATAGTCCTATTTTTAATGGGCAGGGTAAGATAATGGCTGCATTGCCGCTAAATCGGGCAGGCACGACTGTGGAGCCTCCTCTCCCTCACACGACAGTGATGGACTGAAAAGTGATTGCTCACGTTTCGTGAGGCTTACGAGTAGCCGTGCGCCCGTTGGGAGGAAGGGGTGAAGGAGGGCAGCGCGTCTACATAACCACCATGCGGATGTTGATGGGCGTAGGTAGTCAGCGAGGGCTCCGATTGTACGTTTCTTCCGCTATGCTGTAAAATTAATAACTTTACGTAATTTCAAGCATATTATAATGGTAGTCGATAGAATGAGTAGATATATGTACATAATGGTTTAATGATGGCAATCAAAAGACTTATAAGTCAATTGTTTTGGTAAGCTTAAGCCCACAGGTCTGAGGCCATTATACGATGATGCCCGACCAGTAGCTTGAGTATTTAGTGAAGGAAAAATTAGGAATCTTATATATTTAAATGTAAAAATCTAGTGTTATGATGTTTGTCTGCGATTGACACTGAACTACTGAGAAGATTTTGAAGAAATTTGTTATACGTGTGCAATTTAGTTCAAATTAAGACATATTATATGTATTTTATTTCGAGTGTCGCGTAATTTTTATTGCCACAACATATGGCCCTGTCATCTTGTCTCTAGTATTTATACAGATGTTTATTTATTTCTGTTACTGGTAAACTGACTTTAGAAAGCAGTCACAATTGAACATTTTATTATTAATGTAGAAACATTCAACAAACAACAACTCTTCTTTCTTTTCAACATTAATAATATTTCTGATTTCTTGATAACTTATGGAATTTATTAATATATTAATAATACCCCGACATACATAAAGGTAATTACGGTTTTCCTTACTAAGGTGAAAGCGCTTGGAAATTTAAGACCTTGCTTTAATCGAACATTTATTCGATGCTTGCTTTTCAAAGCAGATAATACAAAGGGAATTTCCTGGACGTGCCGATCCAATAACACAAGAGACCAAGTATTTAATAATATCTTAGTGGCGATAATGTATTAGGATATTTTAGAATGGCACAAGCGATAGAGTAAATATTCCAAGATTTAGGGCAACAGCTCACAAGCCACTTTTAGGACCGGTGACGGCGATTCCGATGCTCGATACGTAACATTAGCAGTCGCATTGAGACTAAATCACCGCGATCGGCGATTTTAAGTGTTTCCAGCGTGCGCTGGAAAGCGTCTGATCCCTGTATTCACCTTCTAAAAAGCGACTAAATCGCCGATCGCTGATGCTAGAAGTAGCATGTGTGCGATGGCTCTTAGTTATACAGCTTAATTTCAATATTGTCTAGGAGACTATGGAATGCTGTGATGAGTTGATACCTGTTCTGCCGCTTAGTATACTTTGACAATTTTTGATGGCTTAAAAGAGGAGATTCTAGAATGTGAATATGAAGAGATTCAAAGCAAATCATTCAAACAGAGCGACATTTATATAATACAAAGTTTTTTTTAATATATACTACTAATAAAATAAAGCTGAATAGTTTGTTTTTTGTTTGTTTGAACGCGCTAATCTCTGCAACTACTGGTCCGATTTGAAAAATATTCAGTATTAGTTAGTCAATTTGGCGAGGAAGGCCATATATATATACTACTATTTAACCGACTGCGTTAAAAAAAACGTAAATGAAATTGCGGGCGTCCCCTAGGCCGTAATAAAAGTATAGTATAGGTAACTGTTCAAATCCTATTAGAAATCGGCACATTATCTGCGACTAATAAGATAACGGATAAAGAGGAATCGGTTATTTTCCTGGTACACAGTGATACGATGGTAAGTTTTTTCATTAGCAAAATACTATTTAGTAAATTGCAACACGAAAATATTGGTTACATTTAGAATTGTTTTAGCTGATTAACCGACCTGGCGAAAGAAAAAACGTTATTTCCAATTTAGAACATAGTTCTTTTGCAACGTAATTAATAGTTATTTCAGTGACAGTCGAGTAGTCAGTAATAAGTTTTTTGCAATCTTTACTTTAAGTGTTCTTTTTTCTTTATTTAATTCTTGATATTTTTATATGATAGTAACAAAATAACAAAATCTCTTTTATAGTTTTATTACATTAGTAATTAGTTATTTAAAGTTCTTATTTATAGCATTTTGATAATACTAACGCCAATAAACATCCGCATTGGAGTTTTGCAAATGCGCTCCCTATCTTTGGGCCACCGAAATATTAAATACAGTTCGTAACGCTACATCTTAGCACTCACTTATCCGCGATATCGAGTAAGCGAGAGATCCGTCGTACATTTTGCTAATAAAGAAATATTGTTAAACCTAGATGGTAACATTATATAATTAAAGATAATAATATAATGCTTTCTTTTAATCATCTAAAAAAGTCTGATCTAAATTGAATTTTCGTGGGATTTTATTATTTCGACTTATATAACGTACTCCGTTGAGCAATTAAAATATTGTGAATTTTTATATTTGAAATACTCTTCAGCACACATGTTGTAAAATTTACTACTTTAATTTAGAGTCACTTTGCAATAAAATGTCTAATAAACTTTTTAGGTTTCTTATTTAGTTATTACGATTATTGCAGCTGTTAAATTTGAATTTGTTTTTATTTTAATATTCCTTTTAATGAATATATTGCGCAATAAATAATAAAATTACTAATTAAATTATACCATTTCCAACTGTAACTAGGATTAGGGAGTTTACTCTGCACTCATGACTTTCTGTAGTGCTAAACTTTTAGGTTAAGAGAGATAGATAATACGTATTACTTTATTTATTTTGTAATCTAAAACTAAGCTTATTTCTTAATATAGTAAGCTGATTTTTGTCCCAGTAATGAGACGGCAGCTGCGCATAAAAAGTCGGTCACTATCTCATTTTGAAGCTATAGAGGTGCATTATATTCATTAAAAAATAAAATATTAAAAATAAAATTAAAAATTATTTCATTCGTATCAACAAATACTTTCAACTGCACTAATTTATATTATTTCACATTAAAATCCATTAAAAAAAGCTTCGTAGGAATAGAGATTGTTAATAAACGTGAAAGTTAGCGGCTTGCTGGTGTAGTATTCCAAATGACACTTACCTTGATTAGTTTTTCCCGTATTTCCCAAGAGAATATTCCCGGGTTCTGACGTTTCAACTCCTCTATCCGCGTCTCCACCTCTGGAGTGGCCACTCGCGGCTTGGACCCACCGATGACGCCAGGCCTTATGGACCCCGTTTCCTGTGCCAAATGATGATAACGATGATGATGAAGCATAATTAAAAAAATATTTGACGGACTTAAAAATACGTCAATTTTACAAAATGGTTTCTTAAGTTTATGCGAATGGTCAGATATTCATAAAGGTATTAATGATTTTTATTACGGTTTATTTTGACATTTATGATCCTGTCGTTTCAATTACAATAGTTACTACAGTCGTCTTAGTCAAAGTAGGTGTGAGGTATCAGATAAGATGATTCATAAAGTTGGTAAAATACCTCTAGATTTGTAACTATTGTATACTAGCTTCCGCCCGCGGCTTCGCCCGCGTGGATTGCGGATTATAAAAAATCCCTATAAATTTTAACTTATTATGTTATTCTGATATGAAAGCTGTAAGTACTGTAAAGTTTCATGAAAATCCATTCAGTAGTTTTTGTGTGAAGTAGTAACAAACATTCTTACAAACTTTCGCATTTATATATATATTCGTATAGGATAATTAGATATTTCTTTAGTCAATGGTAATGTCGAGATGCACATTTCGCTCAAATGATGCCGCTGAAAATACCCTATGTGGATGTAGTGGGCGTCGCCAGTCAGAAGACGGGTCCGTCTACTCGTTGGCTTATTTTTACTTAAAAAACCACATTCTGACTAAAACAGAATTTGTTTTATATTGTATATTGAAGTTCTGAATTATTAAGATATTTGATTGTTGATTTCATTATATTTGTATAGTTCAGGTTCGTCTGATTATATAGTTAAGGTTGGTGGCCCTACGGGACATTCTTCATAACTCGTTTTTATAAAATTAAAAATAAACTTTTAAGGAAACTAAGCAAGAATAAATTTAAAATGAAAAATACAAAACCTTACGACTATGCGAAAATCTTCAGCGGTAAGCTATTAGAGAAAAATGTGTTTGTGGTGTGGTTTGATGGTACCAATCTTTTAAATCCTCTTTTTTACAAAATAGCTCATAGGAGCCAAACGATTATTTGGGCCACCTAATGTTACGTGATCACCTACGCCCACAGACATCAACACCAGAGGTCTATACGAGTTGCCTTTTTAAAACATTATACCAACATAATTAACCAGCCAGTCATTTATTTTTTTATTCAATTCACGTTTTTTCAAACCCCAATGGCGGCATAGACACGACATAGGGCGTGAATAAACGCTTCCTGGCCTAAACAATCGCACATTGTAGCACGGATGGGCAGGAGTGGTGAAAACGAACCTTCAAGCTCGGGTGCACAGGAAGTCAATAGCGATTGTTCAATTTTGTCGAAGGCCATTGCGTTGTGCTATCAAAAATACTAGTAACTAGGACATAATACATATTTCAGAAAAAAATAGAGAACGTTAAAGGCTGTGGCTGGTATTTACAAAGCATGTTACTATTTCATAAGTTTAATGATTGTAAGTTGCGTGACACTCAAAAATTTTAGTCATTTTTATTTGGAGATAGTTAGACATGTCTTTATGTAATTTTTAAAAGCGCGTGTATAATATACTGCCAAAAAATGTGAAACATTATATATCTATCTTATATCTTGTAATTTTTGAGACTAAGATAAATTAGAATCTTTATATTTTGGCTCAAATTTCTAGCCTTATGAGAGTTACCGTAAACTCGACGTAGGCTTCCCTTCGACAGGTCCTCTTCTTTCTGATACTAAATTATTGAAAGGCCTCAACAAATGAAGCGCGCATCTGGACTAGTAGCTAGTAGTAGCTGTAATGATGTTGCGCCGCGCGGTTTTACTTGCGTAAATTTCGACCCAGCGGAAAATAGAAAATCTTCCCATGGCATCCCATAGGACCATTTTTTCGGGATATAAACTAGCCTATGTGTTAATCCAAGTTACTCTCTATGGGTATGCCAAATTTCATGAAAATTGGTTCAACAGTTTTTGCGTGAAGGAGTAATAAAGAAACAAACAAACATACGAACTTTCGCATTTATAATATTAGTAGGACATGCACAACTCATTTGAGGGGGAAGGAGAGCAAAGGCTCCGATTGATAGTTTGTCACCAACTTCGGATCGAACCAGATCATTCTAATCAAGGACAGTATTGGTCAAAATAGAAAACATTATTGTAATACCTGATATCTATTAAGGATCTTGGAGACGCAGCCGTGTGAGACGCGCAGCTGGCGCGAGATGACACAAGGCCTCACCCCCGCCGCGGCCATCTCCACTATCTTCAGTCTGATGTGGTTCGGCAAGGGGCGTCCATTGATGAAAAGCCCCCCCAACTGGTTCACTCTTCCTTGCCCTAAAACACGTGTAATTTGTTATAACAAACCTTTTTGGTTTTTCTTTAGTAAAGTTGCATTCTAAAAATAATTGCCAGTCGCGGTATGGATTTGACAACTGTAAAAGTACTGAGCAGTGAGCAGAGCTAGCCTGGCATTTGGAATGCAGTCTGAATCTAAAATTTGTAGTGATCGTACTTCGATAAGGAACAGAAAGAAAATATATAATATGAAATATAACCTTTTTTTAGCCTTTGTTTATAGAGAGCATAATGGGTAATTAGATATTTTTCGTATTTTTATATTTTAACAATGCATATAATATATTAAAATTTTTACGCGATTGAAAATATTACAAGGATCCTATTAAGACTAAAACTATGTAGTATTTGAATTCGCCAATTAATTTGATTATAGTTCTTATGTGAGTGACTATATATGTTATATTGTATACAATTGTCTAATTTTAAATTTTAAATTAAGACAAACAACCTTAAGACCTGAAAAAGTAAAGGAAAAGAATAATAATGTTTGAAAGCTTTGAGAATTGAAAAGGATTATGTGGTCAATTTATTAATGGTTTTAAAGTTTTATCTCTCTGAAAAAATAATATTGAACAAGGATGACTTAAAGTATAATGGATTTATGCATAGAATGAAACAAAAATATGGAAGTAAGTTAGTACCAATTTACCTTAGAACCAGCCAAGGCCCAAGAGGTTATACTTATTCCGGTAGATAAAAATGTTTACGCCAACAAAAAATATTTACGCGTCTTCTGGACTCTAAAGTAATGAGGAAATTAAAACCATAGGTAATATAATCGTATTAAAAAAAATAAAAAAAACCATTCAAGATACCATCTTCCATTGAGCAACTTGCCTGAAGAAATCACATTGAAACAGCAATACGGAAGGTCATTTATAATAATATAAACAACATATATTAATAAATACGCTGGGTCAGCGAATTTATTAATATATTATACAAAACATTGCTGTTTTTTTTATCGTGCTGTGCAATAAAAATTGCACCTCAAACAAAAAAAAACAAAGGCTTATTTTATTTCGTGATAATTTAAAACATTCCAAACTTCCTTACACATTGAAAGTTCATTTCGTTTTAAGTAGAAGATGGACTTTATCAAAATGATAAGATTACCGCATGAAGAGAGTTATTAACATTTACCTTGCCGCACAAACTTCATAATGGCTTTGGTTTGACTTTGGTATACCAAAACATTATTAAAATAACTTTTAGTATTATGCGGTCTAGACTCTAGACAGATATCTGAGTAATTCCAATATATTATATTCTATGCATAAGCTACCTTTAACGATTTGCAGATCTATTTTACTAGCTGTTTCATGCGGTTTGACCTGCAGAATATCTATTCAAAGGAAACAATTCCTATTTTCGGGATGATAAGTATTTTTATGTTTTTACAGATTATATTAAAACAGTGTGTTTTCATTAAAATAGTTGATTTCAAAAGGTAGTGTTACGAAAAGGCTTTTGCAATCTTTCTCGACGCCCACAAACAAACGCACCCCCTCTGCTACGAGCCTCAGTCCTTATCTTCCTTTGACACAATAGCACCATTATTAACTTTAAGCTTTGTTCACATTATGTTTTTGTATTAAAATCTCTTTAGACTTCGAAGGTTCAAACAGCCAGTTCAAACTTAATAAGAACAATTTTGTAAATGGTTGACATTACTCTCTACGACATTTTGTCGAAACTATATAGCTAGCAAGGAGATATCTGCCTTCTAACAGCAAGTTAAATTTCCATAACTTTAGAGTTAATAACTCCTCTATTTAGTGCTGGGATTTGTCTAGCAAACGCCTAGCAGCTTTACCACAATTACACAATAAACAGATTAAAGATTAAGATATTATTTCTATTGCATTTTGTTTAAACTTCTTCTGTACCTATATCTATGATCGTACAGCGGCAACCACGACCCTTTGACAAAATCATCACATATAGCTCGACAAAAGAGTTATCTGGC
Organism: Calycopis cecrops; assembly: GCA_001625245.1. Classification (NCBI taxonomy): domain Eukaryota; kingdom Metazoa; phylum Arthropoda; class Insecta; order Lepidoptera; family Lycaenidae; genus Calycopis; species Calycopis cecrops. The sequence continues at coordinate 346,119 of LUGF01025860.1, forward strand.
AATTTTTTTTGTTACGATATATGGGGAGCAAATGAGCAGTCGGAGCTACTTTCATAACTACCGCCCCCATAGACATCTACATAGAGGCTATACCGACGCGCTGCCCTCCTTTCTCCTTTCACCTCCATGGGCCACCGGCTACTTACACACCTCACGAAACGTGACAGCACAACTGCCGCTTTACGCCGGTCTAAGCGAGAGGTACCTCTCCTGCCGTGCCGGCCCAATCGCACCATGCAAGCGTGCAGTGTGGCGCAACCTCTTCCTGATGTAACTCTTCCTAACTTGCTAACTTGGAGTGTAAATTTAAGCAATTTAGTTAGCAAATAAATATATACGTTAAGTCCAAAATTTGCAAACGGAATTAGACCCACTTGCTAAGATTCATATGATAAAACAAAATTAATTAAAATTTTGATAAATGTTTCCTTACATAAATAGTAAAATGTGTATACATATATCTTTTTCTATTTCTTTGCCAACTTATTGTAATACTAACATTCACCAAACAAATATTATAATATTATACTTGGTTTTCTATTAAAGTTTCACGTGTATGTTATCCTTACGGCATTACAGCGTGGCTGCATAAGGCACTCTCAAGAATGTACGTCCTCTAGAGCAAGGCTTAAGAATGCGAGGTCCAGAGCTTACTCTGGTGCAAAACTTAAGAATGTGGCTTTAAGCTTAGCGTAGAAGCACATTCTTGTAAATAATGTTTTAAGGTCGCCACACAGTTATCAACTCGTAAAGGGATCGGAAACGTAACGCCTACGCCTAGGCGTCAACCAGGCGTCAACCATCCGGTGCCGATCCGGTGCC
>LUGF01025860.1:354912-366774 GCA_001625245.1 Calycopis cecrops
GCGACAGCACAGCTGTCACTTCACGCCGGTCTCGTGTAAGCGAGAGGTACCTCCCCGGTCGTGCCGGCCCAATTCGGCTGCATGCAAGCATGCAGTGTGGCACTACCTCTTATAAAAATTGTTAAAATCTCTAATAAAAATTCTCTAATAAAAATTGTAAATTCTCTTTGTGTATCTTTTATTTTTGGATAAATTAACACATACACACACAGTAATTACAATATATCTCTAGAAATATTGATGATATATTAAAAAAAAATAATATAAAAATCTCGAGCACCTTTGTCAAGCCGAATTTTATCTCATATATTATTACTATATTTTAATAAAGCTCTACTAGTATAGTTATTGTAGGTACTATATTGTATGACAATGTGTACCTTTCTTGTGAACCCAGGACCTCAAACCTGTGATCATCAGTAATGATAGACATTTTATGATTATTAAAATCGGACGATAAAACCCTGCTCCGAACTTTTGTCATTTTGAATTAACTTTCATTTTCCACTGGAATTCGACGTTATTTCTGTAGTAATTGACTTTCTCAACGGTCGTGAGAGAAGCGCCTTGTAACACTGGTAGCATCAAACTTATCAATGGACACCATGGAATGAAGCGCTATTGTCAAAGATATTTCATTCCAAAATGAAGGCCGAGGTTGTGGGTAGCCTGACTTTTATTGCGTTCGCACAAAGGGCGATTATCCCTTATGCGCTTGACGGATGGCGTTTTTATAGACAACCTAAGTCTGCCATCAATGAAGTCCAGTGGTGTTTGTGTTAAGTCATCGTATTTTAATGAAACTCCGATGACATGCCGTACAAGTAATAGACTCACAGTATTTTTTAGTGTCTTTTTTACCTGTCTGTAATCTGGCCTTATGCGGGGAGGTACAAGGAATTAAAAAAGGAACCTTTTAGCCTTGTATATACTCAAATGTTGGTTGTTTAGTTTTGTTCGTTGCTAAGTTAAAATACCATTTTCTAAAATAAAAAGAATCCACTCAAATCTCGTCTTGATCGTCAGTGTAAGACGTAACAGTTAACTGAAAAAGCTCCGGAGATTTGCTTGAAAATAATCACTAACATGTTACATTTCTATGACCAAAGGTTAAAAATAAATATAGAGAAACAGCCTGAAAGGTATATTCTATTTTCATGGCATGTCAAAAAATATTTCATTTTATGTATCTCGATAACAAATATTGCATATCGTCGTAGTCCTACTTTACTATTAATTTTAAACTTTACTGTAGAGAAAACAATCAATGAATCAAAGAAGAAAGACATTGATAATTACTAACCATAAGTAATAATTAGTAATCGACCGATCATTTGGCCTTTTGTAAAAAAGTAAAATTTTATAATATCTATGTAAGATTATATTATAATAAGTAAGGTGTACCACAACACGTGTAACACTCAATGTGTGTAAGCAGGCGTGAAATTGCAACTCTTTTTTAAGTACCAATGACGTATCTACCTATTACGTCGTTATTTACAAGTCCGGGCACAAGCTGGTGAAGTCGACACCGGATCTTAAGACCCTAAAATCAAACAAGTCGAACTTTTCGTTTTCCCATGACCGAAGGGCGCTGGGCCGAATCTTTGAGAAGATTTTTGGACTAATCTTCTCTTAATTTTAAGAAGTTGAAGAGAAAAAGAAGTAGCCAGATATCGGTGACTTCAATGGGTCTTTTTCTTTGCATTAGTTAGTTAGTGTAAACCGTTCTCGTTGTTTGTATTGCTTAATGCTTATCCTGTTGCTATCTTTAAATGTATAATACTAGCTTTTATCCGCGTCGTTCGTTCGCGTCCGTTAATATAATTATTTATTTGTTAAATAAAAAGTATCCTATAACTTTTCTCTAAGGACAAAGTTTCATGATTATTGGTTGAGTAGTTTTGGCAAGAAAAGAAAAAGGTAGGATAAGAAAATACATATAATGGCGTGCTATGCCAGCTGAGAGGCCTATGTCCAACAGTGGACTGCAATAGGCTAATGATGATGATGACGATTTATAATTCAATTCCTTGGCCTCAATACTTATTCAAATAAGCGATGAAATATTATACAACCCTCTTATACTTGATATTTTTTATTTACCATTGGCGAACGACCCGACTGAAGGAAATAAACATCGTTATCTTCATAAGGAAATGTAAATGGAAAAAGGAAGAGCCGTACTAATTGGTAAACTTGTTTACCTTAATAATCTTTTTAAATAAATTCTGTGTTTTTGTTTTTTTCAAAAACTGAGAGTTCTAATGTTTCCCAACAGCGTTTGTTAAAAAAAAGATAGATAGACATATTTTTTCTACGTTTGTATAATATGATGATAACTATTAATATGAAAAAACTGTAGACATATTACTTTCTGTGTTTAGAGAGTTAAATATATGAAAAATAAAAAAATATATTTTAGTTTTGATGACAACTTGTAACTTATTGTACATTTTTTTTTTAAATTACGCTATGGTATCAAAGTTTTGAACATAAATATAAAATAAATGATGAGCTCTTTCTTAAAATATAAGAATAGTGTTTTTCCTCCTTACATTATAATCTGGACACTTTAAGAGTCAGTTATAAAATCTCAGCAAAACGTCACATTCTGCTAGCAAGGGACCATCTTAGCTATATAGCTTAGCATATAGCATATATTATAAAGATGTTTTTACCATTGATTTTTTTATGGTAAAGGGGGCAAACGAGCAGTCGGAGCCATTTTGATGACTACAGACGCCCATAGACATTCACATAGCTCGGGCATACGGCTCCTCCTACCGCCATAATCCATAATGAAGACAACATCCAGTAGTGAAAAACAAAAGGTGAGAATACTGAGTACTGACGACGTTCTGGAAAGAGGTATGAGAGTACCTACTGCATTTATAAAATTGTACTGAAACCATTTGAAATCTCTCTCAATGAGAGGACTAGCTGAATTAGGTCGGTACATGATACAGTAGAAAGGTAAAAGCTATGCTGGCGCTTTCCGTGGATTGCGAGTTTACGGTGGATCCTTGATGGGCAGAATAAAAGGACACACGCTCACGTCTGCATAAAAATAATGTTTATAGACGACGGTTGTCAAAGAGTTCTGATTACATGTTTGCCTTTTTAAACTGAAAAGTTTAAAGTTAAGCATAAACTTTACATGCAACTTTATGTGCAACACGTGCTACACTGTTTTTTTCGTGCCTTTTATTTGCTATACATAATTTGACGCTGGAAAGCGAGCTTGTAATGTTCAACTTTATTTGCATTTTTTCGAGACACGACAAGATCGCTTTTCTGCGTCGGCGTCGATATGTGGAAATGCCGCTGCACTTGTCTATGTCTACGTTAGAGCGAAATAGAAATATCGTTCAAATGGTTGTCATCGAAAAAAGGCGAATAAGGTTTAACGTATTTTTTGGGATACTACAAGATCGCTTTCATCGTCGATATATAACTTTTGTGCGATTGCTACGCGATAAAAGGATAGCATTCGCAGCTACCATAATAGAGCTCATTGGTGATTTAAAAATAGTTAGAGTCTTCATCAACAGGTGTATTGTGTGGGGTCCGGCCGGCGGCGCTCGCCGGAAGCGCTCGGCCAGCGAAGCGAGACAGCCTCGTTACCGGCCCTCTTCAGCGTTCCTGTCTCATTTCCTTCGCGTTTTTTCCACGGATTTTTGATTCTTACACCAGAGATTTGTTTCTCACAAGAACTATTTAAATGATGACTTGCTTTATCGGCTAATTACTTCATTCATAGATAATGCGAACGACAAAATGTTAATGTTCAAAGGAAATTGGGATTGGTAAGCTATTTATGTTTTAAAATTATTTGTGGCTCAAATATTACTTTTTGTGTTCGACTGTTTTCGTAGAAGGGTTAATGTTGTTGGGCGAAAAGAGACAGATGACCATATTATTATGTTAATAACCTTTGCGATGGGAAATGGGGCTGCTTTTGATAAAGTTCCGAATGTACCAAGAATATTCTAGAATCAGTCAAAGCTTGTGTATGAAGGATTGCCTGCTGCATGTAGGATAGCTTTATCATCTGAGGAGGTATCTACCACGGTCGAGGAGGTACCTCTTGTTTAAGCAGATAACGCCGTAAAGTGACAGGTATATGTCACGTTTTATATGGTTTGTAATGCGGTGGTGTATCGTCTACTATTTAGGGATTATATCAATCGAGTAAGTCTGGTAAGTATAGAGGTTAGACGTGTTGGTTTCCTTTACCTTACCCCCAAAGGCCCCAAATGAACCACCGTGCACCGGGTCGAAAACTATTCCTTAACTTATGTTCCGCCTCGAGCGAGCAATACGTACGTATATTACTATGATAAGTGAATATTTTTTGTCCATTTTATCGACTACTAAACGTACGTAACGTATTACCTTTTAAATTTTCTTTTTTTTTAATAATATTGCATCACAAATCGATAGTGTTCTTTTCACTCGTTACATAGTATAACTTAGTCAAGTTGGCCTTCTAGTTTATACTAGTGAAATATTTTACTATAATCTAGAAGTGGCAGCGGGACCTAATAGTCTTTTAATAGAATCCGGTAGGCTTCGTAAAAACACGCGTTAGATTGTTTTGGTCGGGCAAATTAAGAGTATCTATAATTACTTATACGCGACCGTATTTGTAAATAAAAAATGCTCTATCCGTCGGGCGGTCCTTTGTTAAATAAATTAGTTTCGGTCTACCAAATTACGCCGCGGACCTATCTGTAGCGCGTCTCGGCGTGAAAATGTGCTCCACCTCTGAATATATTATCATATTTGAATACATACAAAACGGGGGCTAAGACAAAGGTGTTCAAAAATCTTTTTTTGGAAAACTAGTGGCCGCACTATTTGTTTTCATTGATTTATTCATGGACGCTGAAAGGACACAAGGCGCCGACGTCGCTTTGGAAATACGCGTTCGAATTTGTAATGAGTGTTACAAAATAAAGAAACTACCGAATTGTCTCCGAGCCGAGGAATTTAGAAAACAAATATGCGACATACGTTCCTAAGACATATCACTTCTCTCCGCGCAGTCCTTTGTCTATTAACTTAGAAGCCCGCAGCTTGTGTTTTCTAACAGAAACAAAGGGATGTTCTATCTATCCTACTAATATTATAAATGCGAAAGTTTGTGTGTTTTTCTCTTTCACACAAAAATTACTGAACGAATTTTCATGAAACTTTACAGTAATATAGCTTTCAGATCAGAATAACATAATAAGTTAAAATTTATAGTGATTTTTGAAGTCCGAAATCCACGCGGATGAAACCGCGGGCGGAAGCTAGTACTTTATAGTTTATTGTATTTCGAGCGGATAGACTAAAATTAACATCCATACATCTGCATTTTCACACATCAGCTGCATTACCTTAGAACATTAAGAATAATTAGATTATAGAAAATAATTTTAATTTAACAATAATACAACATAAATAATAACAATTAATATTATATCTGTCTCTGTTACTTCCTATATAATGTGAACTTTTTTTCTTTTGGTATTAAGAAACTCTTACTTGCATTACCATTCATACGAACTAGTCTTGTTCAATGTCTAGTCAGAGACATCTTATAAACATTATATTCTCTTTATACTAGAGCTTTGCCAGTAGGATAACGTTGTCTAGCAATATGAAATGACTTTTACCTAAATAAGGCTTTGAAAATGGTTTTCAATGTACCGAAATAGTTTTGCCCTTTTCGTAAATAATACAGCGGATAAACTTAAGCATAATAGTCTATTTATAGAATTTGAGATATCAATACAACTATTTACAAGATTCATTAAATAGATATGTAGGGGGAGTCCAAGACTATACCCCACATTATACTAAAACGATAAGAAATCTTTCGATACAAATTGGAATTGTATCTGTTACTACTGCATTATTTATTTTCCATAAGAAACTTTCATATATCATTAATAGTTTATGAATAATTAAAGAAAGGTGTGAAAGTGGCAGGAAAGAGGGCAAACTATAAGCGGATGTCTATGGGCATCGGTCGAATGCTCGTTTGCCCTTCTATACTATAAAGAAAAAATAAAATCATAGTTGTAAGTTTTCAGTTTCAGCAGTCATATTTGTCTATCTATTCTGCGACTGATTGTGAAGAACTTAGCATTTTTTTTTGAACTAGGCGTTTGGTTTTATATCTAGTATGGCGGTAAAGGTAGAAAGAGTAGGTAAAGTTTATAACTTTGTTTAGAGGTCATCTTCGGAAACACCGAGCCGAGCGTGAAAATTCTTCCAGCAACAGGCTATTTTATGATTTATTTTCGACTATCGAAGTGGCCATGGATCGGCTATATTATAATTATATTTAATAGCTAATCCAAAGTTTTGCTATTGTTTAAGTTGCACATAACATTTATCGGGAGGTGATAAGGCATGTGATAAATTGCCTGTTTCATATGGCGTTCATTAGCAGCGTGCAGAATGCGCTCCGCTGCGCCCCGATAAGTCGCCGATAAGGTTTTATTGCTTCAAATAGTGCCTACTGGTGGGACCGTCTCCCGCTTCTGAGGAGTTCCCAGGCGGTTCTAGCTCAAAAAACCTCAAATTTCAGCTATAAAAAGCTTTAAATAGTGCCTACTGGTGAGACCGTAGTCCGCTTCTGTGGAGTTCCCAGCTGGTTCTAGCTCTAAAAACCTCAAATTTCAAGCTATAAAAAGCTTTAAATAGTGCCTACTGGTGGGACCGTCGCCTGCTTCTGTGAAGCTCCCAGGCGGTTCTAGCTCTGTAAACCTCTAATTTCAAGCTATAAAAAGCTTCAAAAAGTGCCTACGGGTGGGACCGTCGCCCGCTTCTGTGAAGTTCCCAGGCGGTTCTAGCTCTATAAACCTCTAATTTCAAGCTATAAAAATCTTCAAAAAGTGCCTACGGGTGGGACCGTCGCCCGCTTCTGTGAAGTTCCCAGGCGGTTCTAGCTCTATAAACCTCTAATTTCAAGCTATAGAAAGCTTCAAATAGTGCCTACGAGTGGAACCGTCGCCTGATTGCTGGGTTCCTAGATGCTTCTAGCTCTTGACAGACATAAGCTGTTTGTTCATTTCGTAAATTAAGATGAATACACACTGCAACATGTATTAATCTTAATTTCAAATTAGGCCGGCACGACCAGAGAGGTACCTCTCGCTTACACGACACCGCTGTAAAGTGACAGCTGTCCTTTCGCGTTTCGTGCGGTGTGTAAGTAGCCGGTGGGCCATGTATGAGGGAGGAGGATGAAGGGCAACGCTTCTGTATAGACTAGGATGTCTATGGGTGTCGGTCATGAAAATGGCTGCTTTGCCCCCTTATACAATAAATAAAATATATTTTAAGCTTCCTTCAATAAATTAAATTGCAAAAGTATTTTATATCAGATGGGTTTGATTGTTCTATTGATTAACTCTATCAAAAATATACATTGTAGAGTACTGACATTAATGAAAATATATCCCATCATATCCAAGTCGCCAAGTATGATCGACACTTTTTCCGGTCTTTTCCCGATTTTCTTTGTGAACTCTTAATACGCCGTCAACCGAGTGGGACCCGAGCACACCGTTGACGGCATTTCAAGAGTTCTCCAGGAAAATCTGGAAAAGGCGGGAAAAAGTTTTGATTGAAAAGCAACCTAAGAAGTCACAAGATTTTCCTATTTAACTTGGTTTAGTATTTTATTGATAAATGTGGGTCTGTATGTCCTTTACATGATGGTAAACTATGCTTTTGATAATGTGATGATGTATAGCAATGTTGTTGATAATCAGCCCACAAAAGGTTTTGTGTTAGGATATTTAACGTTTCAGCCACTGAGAGGGTGAAATAGGGGGATGAAGTTGATTAACTATGTGACGCGGGTAAAACCGTGAGCCGCGGCTAGTTCATCAATAACACATTTTATTATTCACAATTTATTGAAATGTCAAGTAAATAAGGATTTTTTAAGATATAGGGGGCAAACGAGCAGGTGGTTAGTGACTACCGCCGCCCATAGACATCCGCAAAACTATGTGGTGGTGGTATGTGGTGTGGTGTCTTGCAGACGAGTTGCCGGCCTTTAAGAAAAAGGAATGAAAAGGTCCAAAAGATTTGCGTGAAAAAGTAACAAATATATATGTTTTTACAACTTTTATTGTAAGAAAACATAATATTACATTGTGTGTAAGTAGAGCATAGTGCGACTCGGGCGCCGGAGCCCACGGCTGCCCGCAGCGTGTATTAATGAAGAATCTTATTAAATGATACACCAACTGGTGACTTGTGTTTTTATCATTATTTGTAGTCAGTTTGTCAGTCAGTCTATACGGTTACGCGTAAATTACGTAAGATTTGGTTGAGTTTAAAGTACAATTCTGGAATAACAATAATAATGTTTTCTATTCCAAAAAATTGTTCCCGTGTGTTAGATATTACATGGGCACAAAATCACAGAATTGTGTAATTTGAAATAATACGAAAATAGTAACAGGTAATATGCTGTATTGCTGTCGGAATGGACGGGCATGGGCAATATCTATAACATATTAGCAATACGTCACCTCACATGTTACCGCTATTGTTTTTTGGTAGCCTATTGGAAGCCAGGGATCGTGGCAACATATCTGCTTAAAAATCATGTGCAGTTTGGTCTAGTGCCGAAGGTGTAATTTCTCTCCCAAGAAAGCCTTTCCAAGTTTATTAAAAAGTAGTAATTTAAATAAGAACATGTAATGTAATCAGTTGTATTATTGTCCAAGCGAACTTGAGAAAACGCGTATAAAAAGCAACATGATTACTTTAATGTTGTTATTCGTTTTTATAATTAACGTCATCGGAGTGTTTCTCGACTAAAGTGCGGCTTCCATTCTTGTGAGTCTACCTGTTTTCGTATAGACATGTTTCACATAGGATGGAGATGCTTGGAAATAAAAATTAGTATCTAGTGGGTAAATAGCACGTGATTATGTGGCAGTTTGCCATTAAATTATAGACTATGTTCTGTCATCGTTTGTGAAATAGGAACGAGTGGGTCGCCAGCGAAACTATAGTTCATTCAACCGTTTTTTTAGCGATTTCAAAAACTGTGAAGCCCTTTTTTACAGTCGTTTGTCGATATTAATTTACTTAATTTTATATTTTCTCCTTTTTATTTTTCATAACATTTATAGAACACCGATCTATGTGCAGTTTTTTAAACTCAACTCTGCCTTAAATTAGGCCAGATAAATATAATTTTCATGTCAGAATTGTTTATCTACACTGCTAAGTTACAAACTTTTTATTTATTGAAACAATTTTTAATATTTATAAATTTTATTCATTTTCTTGAAAAACCTTTTTAATCTATAACCTTGTGAATTGCACAAAATATCCACTTTAAATAGTATTTTGTATACTGTTTATTAAAATTTCATTTACATTACGATTTCTTGTTTTATTTTTGTTTAATATCATATTGTGCAGTCTATATGTGGCAACCTTTTATCAGAAATGTGAAAGTAGGAACTAGAACTTTATGCAGTCGCGATAGGGACTGATATGGAGAGAAGTAAAAGTTGGCGACTCGATGTCTCGTATATGAAGGAGACTCGTGTAATTAAATTGGAGCTTTAAATATGAAATATGTGTGTATTTAACTACTGTAGTACAGACATACAGGCTGGAGAGATTAATAATTAATATTCTAATAACGATAATTACATAATTATTCTTTTGAATTCAACTTAAATAAATAATTATCACTTTAATTGAATGTTATTTTCGCGATTAGAAATATTAAGTATAGGCGAGACTCTGATACCTATATCGAAGGTGGAAATTCGTTTAGTCTAATTGCATGGCAAATGGGTAAAAGCACTAGGTAAGGTGATTAAAAGGAAAAGTTAGTTTTTTATCACTAGATTCTACAATCATTTTACAGTATTGCGAACACAGAACACATGTACTCAAGAGATTGCGAATAACAAGTCAAGAATTAGTTTGACATTTATAACAGATAGTTGAGGTATATAGAGAAAACTTTAAAGATTTCTATCTGTCCCTTAATCTTCATTAAACCACATACAATTCAGCGGCTATAAATCGAAATTGCAATTATCGAGTCAAAAGCAACGCAATCAACCGTCCATCCATAATAACGTACGGATAATAACAAAAAGGATTCATATATCAAAAGGTGACAAATCAAAATAAACAAGATGCATTCTCGTGAGGCAAGAAAGCTGAATCGGAGATGGAGCCCACTAATGTATATTAAATATGAGTGGACGCCTCGCCACATGGCATTCAGGTGAAAAACGGTGCAAAAACAGATGGAATCGCCATTATAGCTTATAACTCAATCAGCGCTTTAGCGCAGGCACGCCACAGGTATTTCGCTTTTTTTCATTCCTAGTGGAAGTCTATTGCCGAGTAAGTGTCAATCGTCGATTTAATGTCGAACTCGATTGGAGACATTCCAGACGAGATCTCGTACCGGAATGTACGGTGGTAGAAGAAATGCTTTTTTATTGTTTGTTCCAACCTGCTTTTTGTATTCTTATTTTGTTGTACATTGTTTGTTGTTTTATTTATTTGTTACATTAATATTTGATTATATGTTTACACGTTTTATGTATATTGTTTTTTCATAAGCAAGCGAGTAAAGAGTCAAACCGTTTGATTGGAAGGGATTCCTGATGATAGAAAGGTGTAGAAGGATTGTTGTACTTGATAGTAAAGGTTGTACTGACGTCACGATATTTTCAGTAAAGGGGAACAAACGAGCAGCCGGAGCGATTTTCATAACTACCGACACTCATATACATCCGTGTTTTTGAGATATTGGGGAGGGGNGGGGGGGGGAAAGGATTCCGCCTTTTTTATATTATGCTATAGGGGACAAAATGAGTAGTCGAAGCCATATTCATAACTACCGATGCCCATATACCTCCGTTTACAGACCATACAAAGGGCGCTGCCCTCTTCTCTCCTCCCACCCCCAAGGAACACCGGCCATTTAAACACCGCACGAAACGTGACAGCGCAGCTGTCACTTTACGCCGATCTCGTGTACCTCCCCGGCCGTGCCGGCATGATTCGGCTGCATGCAAGCATGAAGTGTGACAGTACCTCTTACAAACTTACTTAACTGCTTAAATAACATTTTAATCAACAGTGTCACCTACCTTATCAAGGAATAGAGGAGCAACAACCGTCGCGAACGCATCGAAAACGAGCGCTCTAAGGTTTTAAAATCATCGCGTACGGCCAAAAACGTGCTAGAACAGTGATTTATATATCAAAAGACGCGCAATCGCGAGACAAAATAAAAGTGAAAACTGCGTGGAAATCGGTGAAAAATTGACCAAGTTATTGGCGAAAAACTTGAAAAACGGCCACCAGCCATACAAACTGTATGAAAACTTGTTTTTCAGTCGTCATTTGAATTCAAATAGTCGGAGCTTCACAAACACAGTGTTAACGTGTAGTGCAACCCAACAGCCACCTGTGGTTGTTTTCTTTTCGAAAATCGGGCAAAATTTTTTTAAGATATAGGCCTCGGAAAGAAAAAATTTTGTGGAAAAGTGCGGTTTTCAAATTTCGATCGCGTGCGCCGCTGTTTTCTCATCGGTGACCTATTTATTTTATGTGTGGAAAATATAGTATATAGTGTATTATAAAAATACCAAAGAGACATTTTTGTGAAACAAGAACATTGACGGTGGTGTCCAAATAAAATATAAAATTCAAACCGTTTAACTTTAACAAAAAACGGCATTGACTCTTATATAGACTTATTTCGAAGGCAACATAAACAATCGAACGGTTCAGCGGTTAGTGACCGGGTCTCAAGCGAGAGTGATCATAGTTCGAGCCTCAGTCCCGTATGCAATT
>LUGF01025860.1:368548-380611 GCA_001625245.1 Calycopis cecrops
GGATGACGGAAAGAAGACAACGCTTAAGTATCGTCCGATGACTATGAAGGAACCCTAATGTAAAATAATTCACATGGCCCTATGTCCTTAAAAGTCTTCGATATTACATTTTATTACGTTCGACGCAATTAATAAAGTGTACCTTAAATGATTAACCTTTAATTATAAAAATTCGTATAGCCGATTTCGGCCATCTGCGTAGGACATGTTATAGTGCGCAAGTGTGCGCGCAGACACAAGTGCACTCTCTATTCCCTCATCCTCATATTCCGATGGGAGGGCAGTCCGACACGACCGGAGAGACGTCTTGCGCAGGACGACGGACTTACCGATCTCTCCGAGGCACGGGTGTGTAACACCGCCAACTTTCTGACTCCGGACTGTTATTAGAAATTGAAAAATCCCAATAATACTTTTTGGTCCGACCCGGGATTCGTACCCAGGACATCACGTCTGAGGTTAAACACGCTTATCACTAGACCACGGGGCAGTCAGTAAAACTTTAATGAAGGTAACATTAAAGCTAAATCATAAAATACCGACTAAGCGGAATTCCTCTCCTCTTACTATTATTGCGAAATGTGTTTAACTTTTAACGCTTGGATTTTATTATTCTGGTGCCCTAGTAGCTAGGTAACCTAGTGAATAATGTCATTACTCTGAGTTACCTAGAGAATAATGTCATTATTTTGAGATGACTAGTGAACAATATCATTATTCTGAGTTACTTAGTGAAGAATCTCATAAATCAGTATTCGGAATAGGTACTGAATGCTTAATTTTACATGCTAACCTAGCTGCGCCCCGCAGTTTTGCCAACGTGATTTAGACTTTCAACATCTACTTATGCCCCAGAGGGATGAAATTTTCAAAAACTTCGTCTTTCGATTTCCACTACGCTTTGTCGATGCTGGTTGTTTGCTCTTGTTTCACCAGGGTCATAAGATTAATAAACTTAGGGGTCTTTTTAGGGGTTTCTAAAAATCCTTACATCAGTAATTTTTTAGAGCTTACTTACATCATGAAAGGAGTGCCAATCTATACCACATGTCAGGTTTCAAGGTACCTACAGTAGTGTGTACGCTGCTTTGATGTATTATAAGTATGTCAGGTTTGCCATGGAGATATATTTTAAGCTTTTGTTTTCAATTTATTGTTTTAATTAATTTAATTTATAATCCGTTGGTACCTAACACACGTACACCGCCAGACCGCGCGGTCGAGCGGTGTCTCACACACAGGCAACCGCGTAACCGCGCGGATCAAAAATTTCAATTTGAAAAATTTTCGGTATCAACGGATTTCATAGAGCCCAATGTAACTTAAGATCCGGCTCACCGCCAACCGCGTGCCGTGTGTGATCCGCCTAACTAACAATATGATACAATATTTGTAGCATTTGTATGTTAATGTTTCTCTTGGGATACATTTTAGATACAGCCAGTAATTTAATTTATTAGGTTAGTAACAAAAACCATATTTCCATTTAAAATTTACAACAATGTTTGCAAAATTAGACGAAATTAGCTCAGATCTTATCGGATGGCAATTAGCAGCAAGGCTGGGGGATTTTGAAAATCGATTTACCGGAACTATCTGTTTTTATCGCATAGAGGACAAACGCGTAATCTCGGCCATTTCGTTACTAAGCGCTCGTTAACATCCACGTATGTGTTGCGCTCTTTCACCCCCTAATGGGCCACCGGCCACTCACAAGCCACACGAAACTCAGTACTGCCATCACGATTAATGGTCACCGCACACTTATCAACTCGGAAAGGAAAGGTAAACACTTCGCCTCAAAATGCGAAGGCGATACGATTACGTTACGTTTCCCATTAGTGTGCGTTGCAGTATGGAGTTTCATACAAAGAATACTGAAAGATTGATATGTGTGTGGCGACCATAAGAGGTATCATGTGAGCGTGAGGTACCTCATGTCATGGGCCGACATGACCAGCATGACATGGGCAGACTTCTTGCTTTCAGATGTAATGCAGCATTGAACTACCTCTACTAATATTACCACTAATATTTTTTATAAAACGTATGGTCTTTTCTGTCGAGTGACTATCTAAAGGCTGAGGTCATATCAAAGGGTCGTTGTGGTTGCCGCTGTCGATCCTTGCAACACAGGAGTAGCAGCGATGGGAACGAATGTTGTGCGACTTGAAGAAGCTGTGGCCGATGCCAGTGAGTTTCTAGAGTAGGAGCCGCGATGGTATGCGGCTCGCTTGTCTGGCTGGTGTGATAACGATTGCATTTGAGTATGAGTTTACTGAAAAGATATAATAACATATGTAATATCATATTTAATTTTATATACACACTAGCTGCGCTCCGCGGTTTCCGTGTAAGTTTCAATGCCGTGGAAATATCGAGATGAAATATGGACGTTGCTGTAACGAGAATTTTATGCCTCCTCTATAGAGCAACACAGGTACCTACATGTATTTCATTACATACTAGGTTTTAATATAAAAAAATCGTAACATATTTATTTAATTTAAAATATAGAATACACTATACGCACCTATTCGCATTATATTAAAATATACCATAAATAATATCACCTTATACCATAAAAGTATTATATTTCTTCCGTCAATTTTAATTATAACATTAAAGATTATCCGAAGGTCCAGGGGAAAACTATTAATCATCAGATGTGTTCGATTGTGCCTCTGAATGGAGGCTTGGAAGGAGAGCTCCCGATCTCATTTGGACACACAATAACCTACTCTTTAATTTTTTCCTTAAGTAATAGTTGATTGATTAAGTCGGTGTATATCGTGATAAATTTAATTCTAATTTGATTATATTTTAATTTATTCATGTGTGCATTAAATCACTCGCATATATTGAATCATATAGATGAATAACTTTCGTGGAACATTCAAAACCAACCGTTTAGGATTTAAAATATTGATATCGGATACAAAGTAATATACTGGTATTGTACAGTGGAAATGTTACTTCTGTCCTGTTTTGCAATCAACGGAAAAGGAAAAGAAAAAGAAAAGTGAAATATATGAAAAATAAATATGGTTTTAATAGTTTTTGGTAATATAAATATTAAAGAAAAGCTTTTCTCTGGACCTACTTCATTTTATCCCATGGACAGGCTTAAAATAGTTTTAATAATGTTTCTACGAGTGTTATTCCAATTTAGATACAAGTTACTTTGCTGTATCATGGGTCATCTAATCATGCATCAGCCGAGATTAAAACAGGCCGGGCGGATCGCATCAAAGGCGGTATCACACTGTTATTTTGACTGATTGATCTCTTTCAACAAAAAAAGGTTGCATCGCTACCGAGATCGACAGTAGCCGAGAAAAAACAAATTAGCGGGCTAAACCTTTTCATAAGGCATTGTTATTATCACCACCTATCTTATACACGCCTAAGAAAACGAACATTTCAAATTGAACGTACGCTTAAAAAATAGATAGGGGCTTATTGTGCATTGTAATGTCGGAAGGCGAAAATCAATGAGACCTTTTTTTCAAAAAAAGAAGGCGATTTATTTTTTTTAATTCGGTGTCAGATGTAGCGGCTGAGGCTTTGATTTTAGAAATTCTCATATTTAGTTTTAATTGGTGGTTTTATCGAGTTTACGTTTTACGGTCCGATCCGATGAGAGGTTAATAAGCGGCTTTTTGAAAGGTCCGTTTTTTGGTTCGGCGTCATAGACGGGGTTGAGATAGTCGATTGTTGTGATTGCTAGTTATTGTTAATATCGATTTCAGATAAATCATCGTCATCATCACTCTTGTCTCTTTGTAACTCTTGACCTCGAATAAATATTTCTGTATAGTGACACTATATTTGTTGTCCAACATCGCATACGTCGAAAGAAGGCGTACCTTTATCATAATCAAGTCAAGGTGTTATCATATAATGCATTTTTGTAGTTTTCATTTATTATATGAGTAACTAAGAAGTAAGTATATTATGTCTGTTTATTTACTGAACAAAATTACTTCTAACTAAAACTTAGTTGTTGGATTTACACGCGTTTTGCAATAAGAAAAGGATAGCAAATCTAATAGCTACTCCTGTCTTCTTTAAAACAGGTCAACCTGTAGAGGTTTTAGGTCATATACCGGAGACAAAGGTCAAAAAAATTAGAAATAAATAAGATGTGATAGTTTTAAAGTACCTATTTAACTCCAGGAGTGTAACTAACCAAATTGTTTTTCATTTGTAAGTCACGTATATAGCAAAAAAGGTAAAAAAAAGTACGTATTCCTTGCTAATAAGTGCGGAAAAATATAAGCACTTACTATGTATTTTAACGCCTAGCGCTCATTCGTTCTGTTGCCAAGTAACATTTTTATACGGACTCGTTCATGGAACATAATTATAACACAGTGTGCCCAATTTTTTATTGTTTAGGCTATAGAATATTAACTATTGCCCAAATTTGATTTCGGGGCTTTGATTTCGATGTATATTGCTTGTTTTATTGGTACCTGGGAACTTTATAATTGACCATATCGAAACTTTTTTCCGCCATTCGTGTCTGTAGGCCATAATAGTTTGACTAACCTTGAAAGGCGTAAGCTCCGAAAATTGGTCCCATGTTGTTCATCGACGATCCTGTTGTGTAATCCATTTCGTGGTTATAATTGCCAACATAACACAAAACTAAAGCACGCCATAGAGTTTCAATTTAGAAGAAATGACTCATTAATAAAACTTTACGCCATAGAGTTTAGATTCGCAAGATGTGCTTCATTAATAAAACTATACGCCATGGACTTCAGATTCACAAGAAATGATTCATTAATAAAACTATACGCCATAGAGTTTCAATTCAAAAGAAATGACTCATTAATAAAAAATACACCATAGAATTTAGATTCACAAGAAATGCTTCATTAAGGAGTTAAGCACTAATACACGTTTAAAAATTATTCGCACTACACTGTAACTTTCTGACATAGCCTTGCCGGTTTGATATAACTGAATCAATTACAAAATGCTAGCGGCTGTATTATTTTCGGACCCTACTCTAATGCATACAATAGCATTTGCTCCACCTCTTTTCTCCCCTACTACTTTTTATTTACTGGTAATAATAGTACGGCATTTATATATGTTTTTGGCAACTCGACATTAAAATGGGGTGTTAGAAAAATCAACAAATGGTCATAAATTGTAGCTAGGCATTTTTAGCTACGTTTTAAGTCTCTTGTATCTAAAATATCGTGTAAATTGTGACAAAAAATGTGTTCGAAAATTTTCGGAAATCTTCGATCGATTTTTATGAAATTGTATGTGTAAGTTCTATCTTATGTTCTAAAAAGAAGTCCTAAAATTTATTTCATACTGATATCTCCTCGGGGTAGGAACTTTCGTGAGTGAAACCGAAGGGCGCAGCTAGTACTGATTACTGTTACTGTTACTTATTAGTACTGATTATAGTCATTTATATAGAAATGAATGAACCTTCCGTCCGTGATGTCAACTATAATTTTTGTCTCAAATCTGCACTCATTTACGTAGAGCCAGTTTTTTGGCCGGTGTTACTGCGCAAACTACTAAATATATTGACGTGAAACTTTGAACAAAACTTAGCGTAGTTCGGCGAAGGTTTAAGTAAAACTATACATAGGTACCTAGTTTGTTATAAACAAGGAAAATAAATAGTGGAATTTTGAAATATCGGCACTGTTCCTCTTCTCGAAACGTTTAGAATACACAGTTGATGGTTATATATTTTATTCTTATTATGGACCCATATAATGATGAAAACATTTGTACCTTTTATTTGGAAACTTGTGGTGGATTAGGTGATAATATAACTAAGCGACTGAGCCACGCTTTGGCAAAAAAAAAATATTGCTCTAGTCTATAATCGATCTCGTCGTTTTGGAGATTAGTGCGGAAAAACACAATGACACGAGGTTATAATGCATTAAGATAAAAGAGTATAAATACATAGTTTAGCTCATGTTGCTGGCAGTGACATCCCGGCTTTAGTTGTAATACATTCATTACCTCATTTAAAAGTGAACATAAAAGTACTGATTCCGATGACGATATTTAACAAAATAAGACCTAGTATAATTTATATTTCGGCCCAAGTCCATGCAGCTGGCAGTGAGGTGCCAACAATAGTTATCGATAAAGAGCCGTCATGCAAATTATCGACTATTGTATCAGTGTATTGTGGAGCGTACGCGAGTGTCCTGCGAATGCCTCGCGATTAGATTCGCATTTTATATTTAGAATTTTTTGAATTTACCTAAACAGCTGCTATTTTATTTTATTTTATTTTATTTATGCAAGGTTGTATGTGTGTAAGACAGATTGTCTTTCATATTTATATTTTCTTGAATTTACCTAATATGCTATTTTTTTATTTTATTTATGTAAGACACTATGTATGTAAGACAGTTGATAATATTTGGAAGTTAATTAGAACTATTTTTAGGATACGAGACGGATGACTCTCCTAATGTGTTTACTGAAGCTCGGTTTCTTAATAACAAGGTTATGTAATGAACTTTGATACGAAGTTGTGGTTTTCTAGCTAAAAATTCTGTAAAAGAGTATGTAAATAAAAACATTGTGATGATTTGATGAATATTAACTGCACATTGTAATAAAACTATTTTAGGTAGGTACCTAATAGATTTTATAGTGGTTTATATAAATAATACAATAATTACTTTTTGCGTTAATCAGAACAACTAAATAATTGTAAATCTTCGGGTACTTTTAATAACTAACATCAGGACATCTGTCATCGCAGGTCATGAAATCAGGTTCATGAATCGCAAATATACTTAATTAAACCGCGATAAAATCCGTTAACTAAGTTATATTACAATCAAAACACATTATTTAAATGTAATGAGTATTTAATTTCCGTCTAAAATATCAATCGAAAAACATGTTTTCATCACGAAATAAATAAATAATAATCGTTAGTATAACAAAGCCACGAGACCGGCGTGAAGTGACAGCTGTGCTGTCGCGTTTCGTGCGGTGTGTAAGTAGTCGGTGGCCCATGGAGGTGGGCGGAGAAAGGAGGGCAGCGCATCTATATAGCCTCTATAGTCTATGCGGATGTCTATGGGCGTCGGTAGTCACGAAAATGGCTCCGACTGCTCGTTTGCCCCCCTATATCATAAAAAAAAAAAAAACTTTACACCTAGGGCTTAGTAATACAAATACCTATAAAACTATTTTAAACTATTTAAGTCAAACATTATTTTTGGACACAGCGTAACCTCATCCAGCGCCTCATCATAAATGCAAGGTTGCAACTTTAGATAATAGTCAGTTTATAGCCTCATGATATCGATCTAGTTTTAATTTGCGGGAGCTAGCACCTATAAGTTTAGCATATACAAAAAAAAAATACTTTTTCACTACGAGATAGAAAATCTGAAGGTTTTTAGATATAATTGGCTAATCAAGCTTATTTGTTTGAATTTTTAAAGAAACATGTGTATGTTCATAATATCCTAATTTTATTTGTTCCTTTTTAAAACTTTCTTTTTATGACGATTCTGTTTTCTAGATCTAAGATCAATAAATCTTAGACTTAAAACTACACATTAAATTGTAACGCACACAATAATTATACCTATATTAAGTATTATTATCATTCATGCTGTATTTGTTGACATGTTGTTGTCATATTAGCAGTTCTTTAATTTTTTTAAACATTAATAGCATATTTGCTCCTAAGACCTACATTTGTTTGAAATTGTATAAAAATTTATACTAAGTAATCGAAATAAGTTGCCAAGTCATATTTCGTTATAAATGTTCATTCACAATCTAATACAAGTGGATGAATGACAGTATCAAGGGTGAAGTACTCGGAATGTGTCAGTAGCATTCAGTAGCGATTTGAAGTGTGTCAAAACAAAATCGAGTGGTGTCTTGGGAGTAGGTGTTACGAGAATAGCTCGCGGCGAAAAACGCGCGAGTACATCACTATTGTAATATTATTAGTATGTCTGTAACTGAATAAAAAGAGTTGATAGATGACTTTGATAGTTTGTTTTTATTGTGTATTGTGGAATTTCGTATTGAATAATACTTAGGCAAATATTTTATTGTAGCCACATTTTTATTGCATGTGGCGAAATGTCACTAACCGCATACCTCGGTTTCACTCGCGTATATATGTAATATGAACACGCTCGCGTATATAAAATAAGTTATTTTATGCAAATAGTGGAGCTTGATACTCTTGATGCTTAAGATATCAGGCGCTCAAGATCAGCAGTAGACAGTAAAGAAAGCTGGTTATCATAAAACTAGCGCCTTTACGTTTAACATTAACAAAAAATCTTCTTTTTTACCACGAGACAGAAGAGACGAAGGTTTAAATTCATATGTTTATACTTATATTATGGTTAAGGTAGAGGTAGTGTCACACTGCATACTTGCATGCAGCCAAATGGTACGCACAAAGGGCCAGCACGACCGGGACGGCGGGGAGGTACCTCTCGCTTGACGCTTACACGAGACTGGCGTAAAGTTAAAGCTGTGCTGTCGTGTGTCGTGCGGTGTGTAGGTAGCTGGTGGCCCGTGAAGGTGGGAGGAGAAAAGAGGGCAGCGCAACTGTATAGCCTCTACTGCGGATGTCTATGGGCGTCGATAGTCATAAAAATGGCTCCAACTGTCCGACGACAACTATAAATATTGCTTGTAAATATTGCTAATATTGCGTTTATTTAAGTCCTTTATTGAAAGAACCGACTGAAAACCTGTAACACTAACACGGATACTGAGTCTATCCTCTGTATCAAATTTCAAGAACAACAAAAATATATAGGTATATGTGGAATAAATGGTTTAAATGGAAAGCAGTTTTATTGTAATAAGCAATATTTGCTTAAACTTAATTAATCCAAATTATTTATTAGTACTAATATTACCTATACATAGCTAGGTGTATGTACTTTGGCGCAAGCGGTGTGGTCGTTACACCCACACACCGCAGCATACTGCTTTTATTAGCGCGGTTATAGGTACCTACTATGCACATAATATATATATTTTGTGAGTTAGAATAACATATCGTATTTCTGTACCTGTTATTCGAGAATTTAAGAAGTGTTTCATATTTAATTTAGGACTAGCTTCCGCTCGCAGTTTCGCCTGCATGGATTTTGAACTTCAAAAATGGAGGTTCTAAAATCTACCGAATGAAAAATTCAAAGATCCACCGCCGTGGTAGCCACCTCCTTGGTGATAGCGTAATAGTAGCGATAATGTAGCCTATATTTTGACCCGACCTATTAGCAATTTCATTCATGCAGAATTTGAAGTAAATCTATGCAGTACTTTTAAGTTTAGCCCGGATATACATACAGACGAACAGACAAAAATTCGAAAAACTATATTTTTGGCTTCGATATAGATTGTAGATCATGCTCCAAGTATTCTTTAAAAAAAATTCAATGTACAGTTTTGACTTTCCTACGATTTTATTATACCTATGTATATCTATACCTACATAATAAATCGCAATTTGCCGACACTTTCCAGTGTGTGAAACCTATCGTTTATATGTTTTCATAATGCGAGCCACTGTAAAATAATCGATTTTTTAATTTAAAAGTTAATTGTATTAAGTTTTAGATTTACGAGTATAGTTAGTTATTGACTGTTATGTAATGGTTTCTGAAAAGCAGTCAGAGTTCTCTCGTGCCTACCGATATCCTATAGCCGTAGGTTATTCCGATGTGTTGTGTAATATCTGATCTTAACACACCACGTTAGTCAAGCCCCTCGCTAAGTACCGTAAGGACTTGTGTTACAGGTACTAGACAACGGAAATATATTTAATATGTTTTATAAGTTTACGCAATGTTACATATTGATAAATGCATACAATACATAGATATACACAGTACATGGATAGTATACATCCATGACAAACACAGTACATGGATAGTATACATCCATGACAAACACAGTACATGGATAGTATACATCCATGACAAAATCGGGATTCGAACCCGCTACCCCTGGCGCAACATGCTCCGCTTATACGAGCTCTTTACCACTGCGCTAGCCTGGTCGTTGTTCCTTCCATGTAATACCTTGAAGTGAAACACGACCACAGAAGCCGGGTTCTCACGATCGGGTGAATATGCTTACTAGTGAGAACGAGGCAGTAAGAGGTAGAGCCACGCTGCATGCATGCATATAGCCAAATTGGGCCGGCACGACCGAGGAGGTACCACTCGCTTATACTAGACCGGCGTAAAGTGACAGCTTGCTGTCGCGTTTTGTGCAGTGTGTAAGTAGCCGGTGCCCCGTGGAGGGGGGGAGGATGAGGGAAACGCATCTGTGTATAAACTATGCGGACGTCTATGGGCGTCGGTATACAAGAAAATGGCTCCAACTGCTCGTTTGTACTATAAAAAAAATCTAAATAAATAAGTTAGGCTTTTTTTTTCTAGTATAAGGTGACAAACGAGCAGTCAAAGCCATTTTCAGGATAACCAACGCCGAAAGACATCCCCATAGAGATTATACAGCCTTTAACCACTTTCTCCTCTCCCCTCCATGGGGCAACGGTACTTAAACACCGCACGAAACACGACAGCACAGCTGTCACTTTACGCCGGTATCGTGTAAGCGAGACATACATAGGTAGTATTTTCCGTTGCTAAATTATTCAGTAGTGGGCAGGATTTCTAACAGTCAGTTTCAAACAGTCCCTAGAGCCTTTTGTTCTATTCTCGCTAAAGGCTTATGAAAGCCCCAAGTACTTTCACCTTGTTCGCTAATTTAGGGTTGTTGAAATTGGAAAAAAATAATATTTTTCAATAATTTTGTATTTGAAATTTGGGAATAGGGTTGTCGATTTACACTGATCTACACTGTTTATTGGTAAAAAAATGATGGAGTTGGTAATTACGCTTATCGAGTTAGTCGTTTTATCGCTTTCTAAAAAATATGCATAAGTAAATACCTACCTACACACTCGCACGTCATGGTGATGATGATTATGATTTTTAACTTTATTCTTTTTTATAAAAAGGCCAATGTAAATTTATTTATTGGAAACGTATCTTATGGTCCTTACTTTAGTATTCTGGTGTACTAACTGCGATTGACTTATTATCTGATAGATTTCTTTACCTAGGGATGCACAGACAAATGAGATAAAGATTCAGTTTGGTGCCTTAATAAGCATAAATGTAGATGTATGTTTTGCTAAGTTTTGCTTTCGGCCAGTAAGTTTTGCATATGAATGAATGGCTTTTGAAAGCCAAAGTAAGCTATCAGCTGACATATTAAGACTGGTGTTCTTGGTAGATGATTTTTATAGAGTTGCAACCTGTTAACGATTTAACGTTATAGGTTTACGTTCTTATATAAATAATGTATAGTAAGTAATTCTAATGGAATGTGGTTGAATGTGATGTGAGTAATCTATAATAAGAAAATGGCGTATTCATGCCATATGGCATGAAAGCTGGGAAAATGTATCATCATAATATAATAATATACATAATTGGTATGTTGGAACCAATTCATATATACATATAATTATAAATGTAATCTCGACATATTTAGTAACAATAACTTCTGTATTATCTGTCTT
Source organism: Calycopis cecrops (assembly GCA_001625245.1). NCBI lineage: Eukaryota > Metazoa > Arthropoda > Insecta > Lepidoptera > Lycaenidae > Calycopis > Calycopis cecrops. The sequence goes on from LUGF01025860.1 coordinate 380,145, forward strand.
TTCCATCGGTGTCTATAACTATTACCTAAGTAGATATAACATCCATCAGTTTGCAGATTCTGACTTACGCTGTTGTGCCAACCCTACGCAGAGAGGAAGGCTACCCAGTTACCGATATCGCAGCCTTTGTTCCCCGTGCTCTTGCGGTCAGCTCCACTGACTCCGATGTACTCGCGCTCTGTGTCATTTGTGGAACTGCAAGCGCAATTATAAACTCAAATATTTGTCGCGTTTTAACCCGTGTTGTTGCTGATGATGATTGACTTTTTAAGTTAAGTTTTATAGTAAGTTTTATATTATAATAATAATGTCCTCCCAGCCGGTTTCGGCTACGGCGGCCGTCTATATAGAGACGAGCCAGATGCGCAGGACATATTATAGTGCACAAGTGTGCGCAGACACAAGTGCACTCTCTATTTCATCACTCTCATATTCCGATGGGACGGCAATCCGACACGACCGGTGAT
>LUGF01025860.1:381300-393788 GCA_001625245.1 Calycopis cecrops
TCATATTCCGATGGGATGGCAATCCGACACGACCGGTGAGAAATCAGGCGCAGGACCGACGGCTTAACGTGCTCTCCGAGGCACGGGGTTCTTTTTTTTTTCTTTTTTTTTTTTATTATAGGAGGTAAGCGAACAGTCGGATGTATTTTCATAACTAGAGCGCATAGACTTTTTGTTAAGACTTTAGTAAGAGGTAGTGCCACACTGCATGCTTACATGCAGCCGAATTGGGCCGGCACGACCAGGGAGGTACCTCTCGCTTACACGAGACCGGCGTGAAGTGACAGCTGTGTTGTCGCATTTCTGTGTGTAAGTAGTCTGTGGCCTATAGAAGTGGAAGGAGAAAGGAGGGCAGTGCATCTGTGTAGTTTCTACATGGATGTCTACGGGCGTCGGTAGTCATGAAAATGGCTCCGACTGTTCGTTAAATAGACATCCGCAAAGAGGTTATACAGATGCGTGGCCCTCCTTCCTCCTCCCCCCCCTATGGGCCACAGCCCACATGATACTTACACGTCTCACGAAAGGCGACAGTTGTTACTATACGTCAGTATCGTGTATGCGAGAGGGACCTATCCGTTCATTTGGCCCAATTCGGCTGCAATGCAACGTGGAGCTACCTCCTTCTACCACTATTCCTAGAAGGAACATCAATTGAAATATATAGCAAATGTATTTAGAACATATTATATTTAGCAATAGAGCATTGTAAGCTTATCTCTAAAGTCGTGATGCGACTCGAGTCACTCGAGTAAAAACGTCACTCGAGTGACGAGTTCACTCGGCGACTCGAGTGTACTCGGCGCGACGAGTTCACTTGGTGACTCGAGTTCACTTGGTGACTCGAGTTCACTCGGTAACTCGAGTGCAAGTTCACTCGAGTAGGATTTTTTTTCACTTGAGTACGAATTTAAAAAACTGACTCGAGTGACTCGAGTAAAAACATGACTCGTGTCGCATCACTACTCTGAAGTGACCTGTAAATACAAAGAAACATTCTGTCATATTCATTTTGAATAATTTAAACAGTAATTACGTATTATGTGACATTCTGTACTCTCTAACTGTCCTGTTAGGAAGCTGGGGTCAAGATCTGTTGTTGTTGTTGTTGTTGTTATAATAGCAATTAGTTAAATTATAATTACCGCGGACAATGCAACGCATGCGTCAAAACATTCAACCTTCTTCATTCGGAATGTGAGCTATGTGAGAAATTAATAAAATAGGAGAAATATAATTTGAGTCATTAGCTAAGAGGATGCCGACAGACAAAAAAACGGTGTGTGATCGCACCGCACGCCCCCTGCGCGGTGTTTGAGGAAACAAGTCAAATGTGTTAAATGTAGAACACTAGAAGTGCGCACGCTGGAAGAGATAGGCCAGTGACAGCTTATTAGAAAAGATAAGCTAAAAAGTTTTTAAAATTTGACTATAAGCTGTAAAAATTTTAATTATATGTATGTAATAATAATATTTTTTCTGAGACACAGACATCCCTAAATTCTTATCGACAACATCGAACATCGAAACACACGTCGCTAAAGTGAAGTCTTGAAAAGGGTTTTGAAAAATAGAAATTGATATCATCATAAATGAAATGAAAAATGTTGAAAATTATAATAATATTTATTTTAATTTTGTCTTTACATTGCTTTTTCTACCTATTTGGCTGATATTAGTTCACATATTTTCGGGTCTGAACTTTTGCAGTAGAATCATTAACATCAGATGACCAGTCTACCCGACTCCAGGATATAGGTACTACATTTGTATTATAGCCTCGGCTGGCATCAGTTGATTTGTGTATGAGAGAGTATAGGGTTTTGTGTATGTATGAATGTGAGGATAGGCAGTCACTGCGTGGTATTAGATCCGTGTTAAAGTATTACTCACAAGTGAGAGAAAGAGGCAAGGGACAGAACGAGGGAAGAGGTGAAAGTATCTCTTCCTTCTTCAAAAGCCACTTCCAAAAGTTCTACATCAAACCATCGCCCATTAAATAATTCAATTGACGAGTGAATGGGATTTTCTTTTGTATAATGAACTGTAATACGTCACATGTGACGCCGTCATGAGCCACACGGCCCCGTGCCGGCCCATTACAATATCTCATCGTGACGCACAAATGTTACATGTCATTTGGTGGAATGTGTTTGTTTTACCGCGGTGGGCGGGCTTAATCGGTTCGTTGTTTTCATGAGTGTATTATTTATCGCAGAGTTTTAGGAAGTTGCCAACCCTCTTATAGTATAACTAGCTGTGCCCCGCGGTTTCAAACGCGAAATCTATAAAAACTTAAACACCCTATTTCACCCTCTTAGGGGTTGAATTTCTAAAAATCCTTTCTTAGCGGATGCCTACGTCGTAACATCTACCTGGATGCCTAATTTCAGCCTGATCCGTCCAGTGGTTTGGGCTGTGCGTTGATAGATGGCTATGTCACGTTTGAGTTTGTCTTGTCAGTGTCCAGTAGCCCATAAGAGAGATGTGGAAACAATGGCAAAACATCTAGGTACATAAACATTTCACCTCAAAGTCCCCAGCCTATGTAGTTTCAAAGAAAGTTTGGAATAATCTTGTATTTACTTTAGTTGAATAGTTTCGGTTCTAAACTTTAACTAAGCATATAATTTCTTGTGTACCAAACAACTTTTGACAGAAGGTATCAAGTCAAAGTGATATTAATTATAACTTTGAACAATTAAATTTTGGTATGTTTACACCGCGAACTTAGCAGCAAATATATTAATTGAGCGTAATTCCGGTTAGAGTATGCTATGCAACTTTCACATGTCCTAAGTGACGGACGGCAAACGAACCGCCGCGCCGGAGTCATTTTCATGACTATCGACGCCCATAGACATCCGCAAAGTGGTTATACAGATGCGTTGACATCCTTTCACCTTCCTCTCCATGGACCACCTGACACAAGCCGCACGAACGCACAGCTGTTACTTAAAGCTGTTCAGCGAGAGGTACCTGTGCAGTCGTGCCCAATTCAGCTGAAATGCAACGCGACTCTACCTCTCACCAAAATTACTGAACTTCATTAAACTAGGGATTTTTTTTATGGTATAGGAGGGCAAACGAGCAGTCGGAGCCATTTTCATGACTACCGACGCCCACAAACATCCGCATAGAGACTACACAGATGCGCTGCTCTCCTTTCTCCTCCCACCTCCCCGGGCCACCGGCTACTTACATCGCACGAAACGCGACAGCACAGCTGTCACTTTACGCCGGTCTCGTGTAAGCGAGAGGTACCTTCTCGGTCGTGCCGGCCCAATTCGACTGCATGCAAGCATGCAGTGTGGCACTACCTCTTTCTAAAATTTCTGTACCAGTCTAGATCAGTTTAAGCTCTGTGCATCTGAAGCCATTGACATTATGTTGTGACTCGTTCGCCAAGCAACAAAAAAAGTATAATAACATTTGGTCTCCTAATAGCTGTTGTCAAAGTGAGTTATTAACGTACGGGACCCGGATATCAAGTGTAACGAATGCGGCTAATTACAACGGAACCCTAAACACCGCCGCACCGAGCCTGTGACATGTGGCTCTCATTTGACATCTTGACGTATTATTAAAACAAAAACTTGGTGTTTGTGGCATAAGCGTGAAACGACCATAACCTGCACCTTGGTCAAAAGTAATTATGACCTATTGCTGTTATTTGAACTTAATCCTTTAATAGTACGTGGTAGGTATAGTTCATTTCATTACTGTTGTAAGAAAAGAACAGATCATAGGGACTACCGATAGGAGAAAAGACGATCGTGCTGTACAGCACCGGAGCATGGAGCTACATACAGCATGATTTATTTGAAAATGAAAATGAAAAAGTTTTTATTCAAAATAGAATTACAGGAATTACTTTTTGAACGTCAACAATTAAATCTACCACCGGTTCAACCCTAGCCCTGTCCTGAGAAGAACCGGCGAAACAAACTCAGCGGGCCTTACGTTGTGATGATATGTAAAGTAAAAAAATATAAAAATACAAATACAAATACATTTGCATTTGTTGACGCTTACTCATATCTTCCCTGCCTAAAGCCGCTAAAGAAATTTGCACTTCAAAAATCCCTAATTCTGATGTATTCCCTAATTCTCGGAAATCAAAAGCCCCGTTTACATAGTTTTGGGGAACACCGAGTCTTCAACCACCGACAATCGGAGCTTTTTAAGGACTACCGAAATCCACGAAGAATCACCTCTTAACGCCCGAAGAAAACTCACAAAGCTCACGTGAAGGAGTGTTGACCTCTCGTCATCGGGTCGGCCTAATTCGGCTACAAGACATGAGCAATGCAAAGTTGCTTTTCTGGCCATTAAAAATAAAGTTTTTGAATCGAAAAATAGATAAATAAATCGTAAAAATATTTCAAAATCCGTGCTTACAGTACATCACTAGTATTAAAAGTTTTCATGTTTTTGACAGCGGCCGACTAATCTATAGCCTTCCTCTACTCGATTTAAGGTTCCTTACCCTGAAATATCGATATTAGCGACCGTTACTAGGTCACTGGTACATGCAGTGGAAATGTAAGTGCGAACTTACATTGTATTTTCTATAGGGCATTAATCAAGCTTACGATGCTGGGCGTACGTGACATTTGCGAGTACAAAGATTACTTAATAAAGCAAAAACTGCAATGTTAGAATCGATTAAGGCTCGATATTTTTTATATTTTAACATGTTGTTACCTTTGTTTTGCAAAGCTATGAAAGTAATTCAAATTGTTTTTGAAAACTAAATCTCCAACATTTCACAGTTATTATTATAAAACGGGATGGGGTATAATGAAACACGAAAAAAAAATCAGGTGGTTTATATAATGTGTACCTTATGTTTAAGTATATATTATAAAACAGATAAGGTAATAAAGCATCTGAGGTATTTCGAACATTATGATAGTCTAGACCCCAGATGAAACGAATGAGCATAAGGCACACGATTTGTTCCGATTATTATGTGCATACATCGATACCTCAGGATTACCTTATTTGATGTCGATACGTTGTCAACCGTGAGATATTAGAACGTCACTATGGAACTGAAAAAGGTACTGCGTGGGTATTACCAACTTGGATGTACGATTTTTATAATACGAGTACCTATTCTATATTTGATTGAAGAATGTTGTATTAGGTTGTGAACCACGTGAAGTAGGGACTGTTTAAAGGCAGTAGGACAGTCCCCAAGGAGAAGTCTGGCCTTTTCACTGAGGCCCGCCTTTAGCTGGAGGGATCCTGTTGCTTGTAGATAGTAGGGGTTTTGTCGGTAGGAGAAACCCAGCGTAAAGTTTACCCCTGCGTTACCAAAAAAATTATTTTATATTATATTGTTATACAATTTTTACTTTTTAGTGACTTCTGATATAATACCTTGCTTTGCTATAGCTAGAAATTATGCTTCCGTTTCATTTTTCCAATCAACACAAGGTACATGTGGAAAATCCGATTTTTCATCCATTTTATCATGAGTATTAAATTGTTATAGTAATAGGAAGAAGTAGTGTCACACTGCATGCAGCCTCCTCCTTAACCTCTCGCTTAAACGACACCGGCGTAAAGTGAATGCTGCGCTGTCATGTTTCGTGCGGTGTGTTAGTAGCCGGTGGCCCATGGAGGTGGGAGGAGAAAGAAGGGCAATGCATCTGTAGCCTAACCTTTATGCGCGGTCATGGGCGTCGGTAGTCATGAATATAGCTCCGACTACTCGTTTACCCTATACCATAAAAAAAAATAAATAAACAAACTGTAACGATAAAGTTTACGTACGAAATGAGGTACAAAACTATATAGAGTATTTATAAAGCAAATCCACAAAAGAGATCTTCGCTACTGGCTACGTGTATTCCATATAATATACTATATAAGACACTTTTTTTATTTAACACCTTTAGCCTTTTATCTTACCTTTTTTTATTGTACTCGTAGAAAAAAGGTATACTTTTGATTACCAAGTTGCAAATAAAGATATTCATTCTCCTAATATTTTTACTTTACAGTTATAAACATACTTGAATCTTTTAAAATAATTAGATACACTGGCCGCCACTTTTTAAAACATTACGATATTATTAATAAATTAACAAGCCAGGGTTACCACTTGCGAGCTCTCCTTACAGGTTAAACCTGTGCCAATATTATTAAAAATATATCTTTGACAAATGCAATAAAATCAAAGTCAGTGGCAACTAGTAATGAATGTCCTTACTGATTAAACCTTTGCCGCCACAAAAAAAAAACGAGCCAATCCCAAAACGACAAACGTCAAAATGTTATTACAATTTCTTACACATTCCGTATCGTCAATTAGCAGATAGTTGGCTGGACGTCAGCGCATCCGTGTATTATTTATCGCCTGCGCTTGCGCCGCCCTCATTAGCGCCCGGCGCAAAAACGCGCCAATTTCGCCGTTCGCGCCATGACTCACATCGATATTTGATACCCGATTCGCTACAACACTTAACTAGATACGCATATATAATGTCGATATTATCGTCTAAAATAACGATATACTTGATTCGATTCGATGTCTGGGGATCGTAAAGTTGGTAATAATGGATGTGAAAATAAAAACTCTTAACGCTTTTGTTTTTTCTTCACTTGGAGTGTATCTATAAGACTATAAACTCATTTCGAGTGGTGTGAAGTTGGTACTTATGTCTATGTGTGCTCCTACGAGTGAGGTATGGCATTAAATCTTATTTTATATTGCGAGAAAATGCATGTAGCTGTTATGCGATTACCAACATCGAAAGATACAGGCTTTTAGCAGATCATTGCTCTATTGTTGCCAATGGCGGTGGCTTCCTTCTGCGAGGATGTCATGTAGGCTGTAGAGAGACTCAGAGAGGAGTCAGCTATGGCTGGTCCACTCCGCAGATGATTAGGGGTCCGTAGGAGACACTATATCCAGCGCCTCCTACCACCAGTCATTCCTGGAGCCAGGCGTTAAAAAAAAAATAAAAAACATACACCATGTTGATCGTTTCGGCCTAATCGCTCGAGTAATATCTAGTAACAGTTAAGCTGTCAGTTGCCGTTTCGCATAGTTGGGAATTTTCCGGTAGTCTGTCTCTGTCGTGTGGGATGGGATGTAACCTCTAGATGTGTAGATGTTTATGAGTATTAGTAGCCAGAAATCAGCAGCTAGACATCAATACCAAGAGAAACGTCTTCTTTTTAGTAACCCTGTTTTTTAAAACTCTTTTATAATATTTCGTGTAGAAAAATGAAACTAAATTATAACTTTTTTTTTTCTTTTAGTATATAATAATAATAATAATTAATAATAAATATGTCTTTATTATACCCTAAACATTATACACAATATTGTTTCCTTTTATAGGTGTTAATATAAATGTACTTAGGTAGGCAGCCTTATCGCTTTAAAGCCATATCTTCCAAGTAACCATCTTTGAAAGACATATTGCTTGAAGATAAGGGCGTGCATAATATATACCTACATATTAAAACGCTTAAATTCAACATAAAATAAAAATAAAAGAAAATAAGTACAATTTTATTTATAATTAGGTACATTAAATATTATAATTTGCATATTTTTTAGTAGTCGAATTAACTATTATTATTAATTGATATATTTAAAACACCACCTCAATTTCCAACTTCATACATCCTGGAATTCTAAGCATACGCAGAAGTGCCTGGAATTCCGGGACTGTCCTACCAGTTAGTCAGACTGAAAGCAGGTCCGCTTTTAGTTGACTTATCCTCTATATTTACGTAGGACGGTTAATGAGCTTGGTACTCAAAGGCTTTTCACTTTAAGACGATTAAAGCTGTTCTACTCTATAAAGTCTCTTTGAAATATACAAATGCGATGCTCAAATTACTGTCTCTAACCTGTTTACCTATTTCCTTATAACTGATATATAAGTACCTTTTATGTACAAGAGTTTTTATTTAGAAAATAAAGTAACTAGAGTCTAGATGAGATGCAAGTGGGGATATGATGGCCCTAAAACTTAAAAAAAAAGTGTCTACTTTAGACCACACAAATGAAGTAAAACTTAATTATTTATTTTTATTAGATACCGTAGTTACAATGACATAACATACCATATGATATTTATTTTTAAATACAAAAAAGTTTCAATTAAATCGAATTTGAATTTATGAATTTGAATGACAACTTCCATTGGCCTCGCCCGATGTGTGATTTTTTGATTTTTGTAACGCTCTAACCAGCTTACCTACTCCCAAGTCTAAGTCAAGCGCGTATATAGAAGTTTTACTTCAAAAACTTAAAGACGGTTTTTTTTTTAAATTGTATAGGGGGGCAAAGGAGCAGTCGGATCCATTTTCATGACCTCCGACGCCCACAGACATCCGCATAGAGGCAATACAGTTGCATTGCCCTCCTTTCTCCTTCCACCGGCTACTTACACACTGCACAAAGCGCGACAGCACAGCTGTCACTTTACGCCGGTCTCATGTAAGCGAGAGGTACCTCCATGGTCGTGCCGGCCCAATTTAGCTGCATGCAGTGTAGCACTACCTCTTGCTAAAGGGTAAAAATATAACAATGAAAGTGCCAAGGGGCATGTTTCAATCCCAAAAAGTGGTGACAGTCAAGACGCATGGTACATAAAACAGAGCGGCGCTTGTGAAGCTCCGTCTTCGATTCCATTGCAATATAGTACTTATACAGACACAAAAAAAAGTTGTATATTTTGAGACACCAAATCAAAATCTGAGCCAGATTGCTGGCTTGAAACCTTCTGCTATAAAAAAACAAAATATGTATGTCGGTAGTCACTCGCCATCTAATAAGTATACGCTAGTCCTATAAAAAGCTAGCAAACGCAGCTATTCGCCACGCCAACAATATGCAGCCGCGTCGTGTGCGGCCCATCAGCGTATTTTCAGCGGTCTCTTTGGCGTGCAGCGAAGCCTGAAACGCGTGTGTGCGCCGATTTCAGCGGCGTTCACGCCTTTTTTGTATGATTTTTTTTCATTCAACTTCAAATGGTTTCAGAACCGTCAGAGCGTGGAGTGTTTATATTGAGCAATTAGTGATTCCCTGACAGTTTTTTTTTGCTATCGCCGAGTTGAAACTGCTTGGGTACTAATGGTAAGTGGGTAAATCATGCTATGACTTTTTTATTTATAGTTTACTAGCTGCGGCCCGCGGTTTCACCCGCGTAAATTTCGATCCCGTGGCATCCCATAGGAACATTTTTTTGCGATAAAAACTATCCTATGTGTTAATCCAAGTTACTCTCTATGTATGTCCCAAATTTCATGAAAATCGATTCAACAGTTATTCGTGAAGGAGTAACAAACAAACAAAGAAACATACAAACTTTCACATTTATAATATTAATAGGATTTGACAAACGAACGAAAAGGTTCCCTTTTGAAGACGCCCAACAGCATAATTGTTATGTCCATGTGTTATCCTCTTTTCCGTCTTCTCTCTAATGGTCTACCGTGAACGCACAAATCGGGTCCAGGACTCAGGATATGTGACAGCACAGCTGTCACTTCACGACAGTCATGTGAGCGATCGTGCTCGTTCAGTTCGGCTGCAATGTAACATGTTTTATCTAAGACATCACTTGGGTCATTCAGATTAGGGTACGCGTAGAGGCACAGTCAATATGAAGAGATGGATTAAGTACCTGATTACATTCAAACCGCATCTTGTTACATATTTTGAACTGAAGTACTATACTATTTTTCATATTTACCTTACACATGACAGTAACATTTGTAAAATTAACAATCTCCAATTCTCACTACACTGCAAAGGTCTTCACAAATTTATGAGGTAGGTTGAAGGTAAAGCCTGTTATTACTAAATATTAACAAAAAGGAGTCTCAAGAGACAAAACATTAATTGGCTATAACTTTTTTACCCATAAAGTAAAGATCATAACAAATATTGGTTGATCACCGGGCTGGCAAATAAGGGTTTTGTAAGAGCCATGCTCGACGGACCGTTGGAGGCTTTTAATTAAAATAAAGATGAAGGTTACCCGTTAATGAGCTGATTTTATTGTATTTCAAAATGTTTGCTTTCGCTTTTATTGTTAGCTGATTGCCTCTCAACGTTCTCTAGATATCGTATGCGAAATCTAGAGAACAAACCATGATTTGGGAAAATTAGTGGTGGTGTGGTGATGGCATCCAACGCGGACCTACTATTGTGACGTCTTCTTCACCCTTAGTTTTCCTAACACCTTGGCTTTCGATCTTCGATTCGATTCCATTTCTAATAACATACCCTAATCAGGAAGTTGGCAAGTTTATACTCCCGTGTTTTCCAGGTAATTTCGGATTGCAGACCCATCGGAATAGGAGAATGATGGAATAGAGAGTACACTTGTGTCTGCGCAAACATCTTTGCACTATAATATGTCCTGCGTAGATGGCTCGCCCCTATAGAGATCTGCCGCCGCGCCGTAGCCGAAATTCGGCTAGGACAACACATAGGGCTCTCTTAGTCCGAAATCGAGTGCATGACATCTAGAACTCGTGGTGTCATAAACATAGGATTACCACAACACAAATACTTAATTCATAATTTGACGACCTGCAGACTGGCGCAGTGGTATACAGGGCTCGGATAAGTGAAGCATGTTCCCTAAGGGGTCNAAGGGGTCGCGAGTTCGAATCCCGCCTTGATCACGGATATTTATTTATGTACTATAAGTATTATATATAATAAATATCTTAAATGTATAAAATTTATTATATTTATATAACATCTATACATATAATAAATCTGTAGAAGGGTCAATTCTGTACATTGAAAATATTGAAAAAATAAATAGCAGGGGGTGTTGTTGTATCGATACCAAACCCAAATATGCGAAAAAATTTTTGTCTGTCTGTTTGTCTGTATGTTCAGGCATCACGTGAAAACTAACGGTTGGATTTCGATGAAACTTGGTATAATTATACCTTATTATCCTGGGCATAAAATGGGATTATCCTGGAAAAATACGTAGAAAAAAAATAAATCCATCCACGCGAAGATCGACATCTGCGCGGACGGAGTCGCGGGCGGAAGCTAGTATTAAATATGTTTCCGTTGTCTAGTGCCCGTAACGCAAGTCCTTTCGGTACTTAGCACGGGGCTGGACTAACGTAGTGTGATATGTCCACAGATATTATTATTATTAATACACGAGCACATAAAATTAGTCATCATAAATCGAATTAGGTATGAGATTTTACAATAAGTCTATATATATTAAGTGCTCTAGAGTAACAAGTTTGAATTTCTTGAAGTGAGTTCTGCGTCGTGAGCTATTGCAATGTTGGATTATGCACTTAAAGTGTACCTGTACATAAACATAAATTCAGTTTGGTTTGATTTAGAATTGGCAAATTGGTGATGTTGAACTTTCAAGGTAGGTACTAACAGTTAGCCTTACATTATAGGCTTTCTTTTTTGTAGTAGTTATAGTAGGGCAAACGAGCAGCCAGAGTCACTTTCATGACACACCCATAAACATCCGCATAGAGGTTTCACAGATGCGTTGTTCTCCTCCCTCCTCCCCTTGGGCCACCTGCTACTCGCACACTACACGAAACGCGAAATACCTATATTAATAGCTAAATATATATATTAGTACACATGCTAATCCTTCATTAGAAATGTAAAATATAGTGCTAAGCTGCATAGCAGCCGGAAACCTCAGACCAGAACGACTAGGGGCTCTTATTCAAATGATACTGTGTACGCCTTAGTCTATCTTTACTATTTTTCGTTCTGTTTCTTATGTTAAATTTCATGTTTATAAAAAGTGTACAATAAAGTATAATCATTCATTCATTCTTTCACTGCCGCAAGGTGACCTATTTGTTTTTGAATTTCGTGTGATTGAAGGATGAATGGAAGGAGAAGGAGGACAATAAATTTACATAATTTTTATGCAGATTAGTTGGGCCATTTCGGATGCATTGCATAGCACTACCATTAATCTTACTAAAGCACTCTGAATCAAAAAGGACACCAAAGAAACCGTAGCTACTCCCAAGAATGCGACATTCTACCCTATTAGTTTCTATCTAATACGAAGTAAATTGTAGAGTCGACATTTTAATTAATATTTGTTTTCGTAATGGCAGCCGAGGTCAATACCTACCGCGATTTCCAATTACGATAAGTAAAGGACCTTTGGGTTTAAAGGTCGGGTATCCATAGCAGATTTCATAACATTTTATTGATTATTCTCATTACACCAAGTATTAACCCACCAAGGTTGATTGCAATTTTATCGTTATTGGCTATTGGCAGGTCGTAAGGCTTTATCTACGTAGGTAGGTACATGTTTTTGGAGGAGATTCCTCGAATTAATTTTATGGACTACAGATCTGCATTATAGTACAGAAATGTTTGCGTAGACTCAAGTACACTTTGTCCTACTTTTTTTTTGGTAACGCCTTTACGTACGCTACCCAGGAGCCCGGGTGGCTCAATCGGTTACAGTGTCAGGCTC
>LUGF01025860.1:405503-425723 GCA_001625245.1 Calycopis cecrops
GGGTTAAAATTACAAAGAATCTGCTTATGTAATCCCCTTTCTACTAATCTTTGTCTCAATTGTTGCATGAAACAGCACCTTTGATAATATGTTATATATCATATGGATGAAAATCTTATGCACCTGTTGAATGCTTTGCTTAACAACGTGCTAAAGCATGCTGACTATAATTTCATTCCAGAAAGCCCTCTTCTGTTCACTCTGATCTTCTGCTTCTCATACTCAAGCCTCACTATATAAGTTGATGCAAATTAATTTTATTTAACACTAGCTGTTCCCTGCGTGCGTTGCTACACGTGGCGCCATCTGTCGAAAATTGGTCGTACTAACTCAGAAACCTTCGTGGACTCATGCACAACAACTTTTCGAAAGATCATCACATGATGAAATGTATACCTTACAAATCTATAAAGAACATACAGACACAATCATTTATATATATAAAGATTAATTGTACTATGTAGGTATAGATGACAAGTACTACATTTGCCGGCTCAGGTTTATTAAGCTTTTAAACCTTTAATACGACACAAATACCAAAATATCAATGGGAGCTTAGTGTCACGCTCAGATGCGACTAAAGGATTGCGAAACATTTGTAATGCGAAATAATACACAGAGATAAATGTACGTCTTGATAAATAATACTTTTTACTAGCACCCGGCATAAGTAATGCTATGCCATTCAAAATTATAAAGTAAATATTTATAGATTTGCTTGGGCCCTAACCATCTCTAAAATATCGTAGTCAAGTTTCATCATAGTTTGATCATTGATTTCGGAATGCATAAAACACAATAAAATAAACATTTTTAAGTAGATATAAATATACTGAACCATCACAAAGGTTCCGGATTTTTAATATTTTTTCGCGTTTCAAGATGTATATCTACGAATCGGTAGTATTTTCAAAAGACATGACATTAAGGAGTCACTTTTTCTGCTTAGTTATCTAGTTTTTTTTTTCTCATATATGGGGGGATAAATAATATACAACTAATACTAATAAGTAATATTAGTTATACACCAGGAACCAATATGTACTGGACATATATTAGTTGAACAAAAAGGAAATTCGCAATGATAATGAGTATCGAAGGCAATAAAAACCATAAAACTTTATGAGAAAATAAACGCTTGCAAATATCATTTACAACATGAGCCGCCGCTTCCATACCCCTAGGCGTCTATATTAAAAGGTAATTTATTTAAATGATTGATAAAACGTATAATTATAAAACCCTTTAGAAAATGACAAATTAGCTTATAATGAGGATAAAATTAAAATGAAATGCTTTAATGTTATCAAACGGCGATTAAGCGTGTATATAAAAAACGAGATTTTTCTATGTGCTAAGGAAAGTTACAGGCATTATAGCTTACACTTAAGTGAACTGCTTATCTATCTATCTACTGTAGCTTCACCCCAGACATTTCATATTGACTATTAAGTAGCCAATATCAAAAGTCTATGGTTTTTTATTTGTTAATATTAAATAAATGACAAATAAAAAATTGTAAGTTAAACGTTGTGTGTCTTAAGTTTAAGGAAATAATATTATTTTATTTATTTATTTATATTTCAATGTAATAAAAACATACTTAATATAATATATATTTATAAATTAACATACCAGAAAAAAAATTAAAACAATAAAACTTCAAGTCTCGTAATTCCTGTCGATTTTGGACGCACAAAAAGACCATGACACTTCAGGTGTGCTTGGACATGCAAGTTGACGCTCGACGTACAGCCTCGGGGTAAACGATGGACCCGATGATGCGAGATATCGATCGCGCCTCGCCGCAATTTATATGCATAGGTATACCCTTTCGATTTCATGTGAGTAGAGACAAGCTGTTAGAATACGTCCCTGTCGAATTGTAGTTCGGAGGTGGAGTTCGTGCCCTTTGATAACTTGTTAGCCTTTAGTGTTACCTACTTCTAGTCTTAGATATACAGGCGCTTAAAATTATTGAGAATATGGCGTTATGTATTGTAACGAAAGAATTACTTGATATATGTTACTATTGCTTGATATATAGGGCACAAATAACAAGTACCTATATTTATATAAATTTTTTTTCAAAGTTATTATTTCAAAAATAATAAGTGTTGATATGTCCAGCAGTGGTCGAAAATAGGCTGATGATGATGATGATGATGATGATGACGATGATTATAATGATGATGATGATAATGATGATGATGACGATGATGAAGTGTTGATCGCGAAAATTACAATTTTAATATTATAGATTTTATTAATCATAAAGGTAATTCAAATATTGTAGAGTTGATTTATCAAAGGTCATCTCATAAATCTTAAAGGTCACGAAAATAACAATTTATTAAAAAAATATATTACCAATTTCCACATTAATCAGCAAGACATTCCTCGCAATCGATAACAAATCGATTTTAAGACTCGATCATAATATATATTAACATTGTCTTGTCTTTTAACGCTTTAGATATCAACTAATACGATTATAATAAAAAGTCACCGATTTATTACATATCGCTGACCTCTATAAAGAGTTCAGTACCTTAATCAAGGTTTAGTCACATTCATATCACGCTGGACAGGCGGCGCATCTCGTACGCACACAGCCGCGCGCGATCAAAGACACCGACAAGCTCTTTTAGCGTAGGGTTGCCGACCGTACAGATTTCCCAGGACACGTCCTGGTTTTTGTAGTGTCCTGGGGGCTGGGATAACGTGCATAATTTTAGCAGAATCCTCATTTATAAAAAATGATGCCACTTTTATTCATTGTTTTCGTTACTTATATTTTAAATTGAAATTTAATGAAGCTAAACATTTTAATCAATTACTACTTACTCTCTACTATGAAAATATGGTAACAGTAGTAACTTAGATTATAGTGTAGTAAATTAGATTTTACTTAACAATTTTACAAGTGTGTCAATAAGTATTGCGGCGTCTTGTATTTGAACTAAAACGTGCCTTAATTGATAATATTTGTAATATTTGGATGCCAACCCTATTTTAGCGGCAATATATGACATCCCTCACCCCGCCAGCGAATCGCCTCGATCCTCCAGGGTGCTTGCCATTATTTATACCAATCTATTAATAATCAAATTAATATAACGTCGATGAAAAATACTTAACATTTTCAAGTCCTAAATAAAGAGCACGATTTGGGGTACAATTGGGACTTAAAAGAATATTAATTAATTTTTAAATCATAGGTTCTCAAAACCTCAACTTTAAGTCTTTGTAAAAATATATATTATGCATTATACGAGTTACAAGAGACCTTAAGCGCCTAAATGACGATTAGTCTTTATTATTGGTAAAAGTCTTAAAATTAAGTTCTTGAAGTTATTGCTGTAGGTATAATTATATCGGTAGAATTTTTAATAACAAACTGTGGTTCTTGGAACTACAATATTAATAAAAATAATTTAATTAATACCAAGATCCGCGCAGGTAGTATTCTGTGTATGGCGTATATTTCATGAGATAAACTATTGTATGTACAAATTTAATAAAGTTTAACAAAGTTGGGAGAGGTTTATATCCAACAGTGGACTGTAATAGGCTGATGATGATGATTGTGATGAAAATGGCGGCAACATCTTCAAAGAGAGGAGTAATATAAATGCTTTCTTCTTTTAGTTTTGCCTGTCATTAGTACATATACCACGTTTAGAATACATAATGAGGTCGAACTGGGCATTTTCAAACATACTGTTATTAAGAATGAAATATTCATTTTCATTCATTGCCTTCGTATTATGCGTCCCTGTCGGAAATGCTGACAGTTTGAACAGTTGGTTCTACTAATAGTGGATTGGTAGAGTAGAGTACTTACTAATACCATTACGACCTTATATCCTTAATTACGCCATGTTTTGAATTGTTTCCATTGTCAATAAAGTAGATCTATAACGATATATTCAATAAGAATTAATTTGAATAACCGAAACGTTAAGATTTTGTTTCACTAAAATAAAAAGATAACAACAGTATTGAATGAAACATGTAAGTTTGACTGAAATGAGATACCTATATTAGAACGATTATTTGATTATGTGGTACGTAAATATCTTTGTTTGAGAGAACACTAGAGTTTGAGAACGTATCTGTAAGAACTGAGCAGCAGTTTGAGTTTTTAAGTAATTTTTTATTTACAACGTTAAGTTAAAAAAAAACTTATACACCAATATAATTACATCAATATACAAACAAAAACCAGAGTCACTATCATAATTTTTATTCGTATCTATCGCTAACACTTAAAAGTATAATAGGACTGATTTGGTATCAGATCTCTATACAGTATACACCATACAGCCACGCGACCAAAGCGGCCACACAGAATAGCCGAATGCTTCAAGACGCTTAATGGAATGACATAGCCTTTGTGAACACCGCCCAATTCTAATGCCCATTCAAATCGCGTCTTCTCTTTGTGGCTTGATTGTGGACAGCTATTTTATTAGTGTAGTATACATATCGTTCAACGGGTTCTAGATATGATGTTTCTGGTTGGTAATATGTAGTGTACTATTTTTAAGATTGCGACGTGTCTATTTCTTGTGGAATGGTAAAGTTAGTTTAAGTGAAGATGGACGTGGATTGATTGAATTTGATGTGAAATTGACTACAATCGGAACCGCATGTTTTTATATACCATGTACAGCGGTGCCTCTAGTTAGTTCTTTTTTATAGACTATTAAAGTTGTGACGCGCATTTTAATTCTATCAAAACATGGTATATGCCCCTAGATTGCTTTGAGGGGTTTTAGTAAGTTTGAAAATATACTAAAACTCCTTTGAAGCTGTAAAACATGTCCTTATGATGTATATGATGACATACAGTTGATATGATATAATTTTGCAATACGAAGCGCTGATGTTCTTTCGACAATCAGTTTGTACATGACCGACACGCTGACAGACAGGTTGGCAATTAAGTACATCCACGAAGTGCCGTCCAATCTCGTTTAGTGTCGAGATACTTCTTCAATGTACCTACGTATCATATTACAATAAAAATCAATATATCACAAATAAACGAACCGCGAAATACTGTTAAGCAATTCCTTTTCTACGTGTAACATGGTGTGCAATTTAAATAAAAACAAAATTACTAAGCTTGAAATTAGAAATTTAAAATACATTTTCTTGTTATACAAAATAATAAAACAAATGTCGAGATATACATATTTTCAATAACATCTTTGCTGTAGAATAATTTATTATAGGTATATTCGATAACAACTCTTTTAAATAACTAAAACAATACACGCCGACCTTGAACACACCGTTTTTCATTTGCTTGCTTCTTAAAATTAGAATGACTAACTTAGTTGATTCATATTATACTGATACCAGTCTGAACTAACAGACTTAACTAAAAGATTTGATGAGATTTTCATGAAAGTTTTTGCTGGTCTTATTTAGCGCTAATGTGTTAAGGAGGACTAATAAGTTGAGTGTTTCAGTAGTATCTGATTGTTATAGTCGAGATTCTAGAGAACTAAACCAAACCATTCCAATTTGATCGGCATATTAGGAATAAATTACTGAAAATATTAATTTACTTTATATTCATTAGGTTAAAGCTGTCAACACCAGCCATGCCCATATTTCAGGGATTAATTATATTGAACATACAATCATATATTATCTGTAATGTGTAGTTGTTATCGACTTTAGACTTCTCATTTTCATTATCGTCAGAGCACAGCTCACGTGAAAGGAAGCGGTATGGGGTGTGACGTAAAGGCTCATATAAATTTTACTATAGGCACATTAATGTCGCTACGTGAAATTGATTTGCAACCAGAAACATATTATGATTGTGAAAACGGGGTTTACGATTTATTTACACAATACGATATCGACTTTGAACATTATAAAGTATCAGTGACTCGGTATGTAACTTTGAACAATCTGTGAACTACGCCTGTGTTACAAATTATGTCTATAAACGCGTTTAAAACTAGAAACAACGCGAGTGTTGAATTTAAATGTGTACAATATATGCAACAGTCAAGTGGGAGCGTATTGCAATCGTTTTAAAATTACTGTATTGACGCTAAGGCAATAATTGTTGCATGTTATAAGAACTACACGTAACAGCTGGAAACATTATAAATAAATGTGCAAAACTGTATGATACAAATAAAATCTACACGTGACTAAAGTTAAATGTGAGCACCGAAAATTTTAGGTAGCTATCGGCTGATGAAACTTCATTAAAAGTTTACAAATCAAGTAAGTTAAATTAAAAATAAAATAATCTAAGATGGAAATGGAAAACCAATCAAGTATCAACAATGCCCTCTACGCTTTGAGGGTTCTACAAAGTTTGATGAAAATGTGATTGTTAATTAAAGTTGACACAGAAATGCAATAGTGAATACAAAATCTTCATTTATTCGGTCACGGTTTGCCTCTTACGTTTAGCATTAAATGATTGACTCTGTTTCAATTTCGTCTAACACGAATACTGCAGTTGAACGAATTGGTACAAGATTATGTTATTGTGAGAAAAATTTCATACCTCTTATACCATGGTATCCACCTTTAGTACGTGATTATTCCCCAAAGGCACAAGTCTTAACGTTTGCAATGAATAAGACGCGTGAGTTACTTTAGCTACTGAATATTTTTTGCTTCTTATTTTTCCGCTCTATTAGTATACCACCCTGGAAGGCATTGTTAGAATAAAATAGCGCATGATCGAATTGGTCTTCCACACGATTAGGTTTAACGAATACATGTTTGAATATGTTGTTAACTTTACCTCCTTTTGCGCTAATAGTGTTACAATGTTGACGAATTCTATTACGCATTGTGCAGTTGAATTCATTTTTGTCTCTTTTGAAAAATTTACCAATTGTCCATTTGACTGATCCTATTTGAGAATTGAAGTGATTGAAGTTTGTGTGCTTTTTTGTTAACAAGATTTTAATAGTAATTTTTATTGAAAATATTTTTGGCCGGCTGGAAAAGGAAACCATTGACCAACTTTAAAATAAGATGTTCCAAAATTATTTCTTTTCATTGATTTTTAATGTTTTGAAAGGACTATTTACATTCTTTCCCAGTTTCATTTACTCTTTAAAAATAAGTGCGGATATAACCTAATGTAATATTCAACATAAAACATAACTCAGATTTTAAAATTTAGAAACAAATTATATCACCACAAAATTATTAAAGTGATACATTAGATGTATACCACCCACATTTGTATAGAGAAGTCATTATGGACGCGTTATGCGTCATAAATATTTCGGGAACGTTAAATTAACACTCAAAAACATGGCTCGAGAGGCACCACATCGTCTACGGGGTTCCGACAAAAAAATACAGGGATCACTCGCGGAACCTGACCACAAAAAAGTTTATTGCAAACATATCCTTTTGCCATTGTGTTTAGAGCTTATAATTATTTGAGAACTTTAAATGTATTTCACCATGTTATTTATTGTTGATTGTTACGATTTTAAAACATGTGTTGTTTGTGTTATGGTTTATTTTACAACGGTCCATCGTTATGCTCGGTTTCTGGTATTATCAAAGGACATACTTGTTGACATGTTGTTTAATTGATAGGTGTACCGCAGTAGGGGTCCTGGGCGCATATGAGGCGGCGTCTTTGAGGAATTATTTAAAATTGATAAACCATAAATGCCTTCGCAAGTGGGAGATGCCACCGTGTCATTTTTTTCCCCATATACGTCTGATCGAATTAGACAAAAATTAGAAATGAAGAAGTGTAAAGTTGCTAATTTAAAGGATAAAAAATAAAATTGCAACATTTCACAATAAAGAAAAAAAGTGACCTAGAAAATAACAATAACTAAAGAAAGAAAATAGAAGCAGTAATAAAAACTTCACTTTAAATTTTATCAAAAAATTATACAAAGTTTTAATTTCTTTAACGTGTTAGATTTAAAAATTTCAAAACCACTTTTTTTCTTTTATATCTCGATATATATTAATGAAATTACAAAAGCGGCGCGAATTTTCTAGAATGTCGGCCTCCTTTGACGATAGGTGGTCGTCACTACGCTGATGATGTGATTATAATAGCAGTACTTTATTCACACATACATTAATTTTATAAAAGTTTTAAAGAGACGAGACATTCGCAATCACTATCGGGATGAGATTAAATTATGATTGCATACAAATCAAAATAAAAATTAATCAAGTCTTTGATGACTTTCCTTACTCAGCGATTTAATCAAGAGTTCATAAAGGGAGAGGTTTTAATTATATCAAGAAATATTAGTTATTTATAAAAAAAAGTATTACGCTATTCATGACCGACAAAAAATTATAAAAAAGAACTTGCACAATCAAGACTTCTGATATGTAAAATTAACTTACTATGGAGTTTTGGACGTGACAGGTCGATCGCATTTCTAAGATCAACCTCCCATTTACTAAGATAATATCTTCAAAGGAGAACCTTTGAAGATATTGTCTTTGTTCTAGACTCAAATAGCCTCTTGGTAGACAATTCGAAGATTAACAAATTGCCCCAAAGGCCACTACCTGTTTTTTAAGATCCGCTTCAGATTCCAAGGCTATTTGGAATAGGATGTGATAGAAAATAGTATCGAAGATGATCTACGTATCAACTTGGAAATTGATTTGAACATGATTCCATTTAACAAAGTTAAACCTAGAAAAACCTAAAAAAATTTAACAAAGTTTACATATGAAATATGTAAAGGTTTACTTCGTTACATTTTTTGAAGCAATTTTTCGCTTTATCCCAAGCATTGTTGTACAATCAAAAGTTGTATTGTATGCATTGAGATCACATTCATTGTTGTTATTATCATATCGAAACTATTCAATTTGAATATTACTCAAGCAGTGATTGACGTGTTTTTGTTACGATATATTATAATCTCCTATACTTAAATAAAAATATTATATGTTTGAAATATCAAAGTTTGTGAATCGAATTTGTAACCATTATCATCGTCAACATCGTTGTAATCATTATAATCATCATGCTCGTCATAATCAGTATTATCAACAATATTATATTTTACTTCTCTTGTTCCTATATCAATTAGTGTTGCTTGTTGTACGTGTTCTTGTGTAACGCACGTAACGTTACGTAAAACATAATATTTCTTAGCGATTTTGTTCTGTCCACCTAGTGATCTTGTAGAGCATTGGATCGGATAGAACTTCATTCCAACAACGCTACCTAGAATTCAATTTAAATAATATTTTTTTTGTTTTTGTTGTAGGTCAAGGAAGAATGAACCAGTTGGGTGGTGTGTTCATCAACGGACGACCATTGCCAAACCACATACGGCTAAAGATCGTGGAAATGGCGGCGGCGGGAGTCCGACCGTGTGTCATCTCGCGCCAATTGAGGGTCTCGCACGGATGTGTCTCGAAAATTCTCAACAGATACCAGGTAAGATATAATAAACAAAATACCACGAAATTTTAGAAACTTACTACCTTCTTAATGATACCCACTATAATCATAATTAGCTCAATATTATCCTAAACAGAATATATGTCAAAGAAGTAAAGCTTATAAAACATTATTTCTTTTCTGACTATTTAGTGAGTTGATGTTGAGTTATTTAATTTACGTAGCTGATCCAATTCCTTTCTTTTCCCCTAGGAAACTGGTTCAATCCGTCCAGGTGTAATAGGCGGATCAAAACCAAGAGTGGCAACGCCCGAAGTTGAGAACCGCATCGAAGAGCTGAAGAGACAAAACCCAGGTATATTCTCCTGGGAAATTAGAGATAAATTAATTAAAGAAGGCATTTGTGATAAAAACACGGCACCCTCAGTCAGCTCGATCTCACGACTCATTAGAGGCGGCAAACGGGATGAGTCAGACCCTAGAAGAAATCATAGTATTGATGGTATTCTAGGTAAGTTATACTTACCTTGAACTTAAGTACAAATAAACAAATGCTTCTTTATATTTATTGTTTCATCATATTGACATCTGAACATAGACCTTTAATGATGTGACCAGAGCATATATCTTAATTTTATCTTTAGCATAAAGACGTCTATGACCATAATAGCAATAGTGGAAAAGCTGAATGATGCTTAGGATAAAGTTTTAAAAGCTGATGACGATGATACATTGCTCAACCACAATTCATATGGCGTAGGGAGTTAGTTGTACAAGTGATAGTTTGTTGGTTCGTTTAAACTTTCGTGCGGCATTGTGCTGAGTATTTGCTAGAAACGGTATATTAGTAAAGTTAGTAACAATGCGCTCTTTGGACGTGACGTTAGCGGCCATGAAGTTTGCGCCCTTTACAACCACACCATACTTACGTATGAATATTTTTTTCTCTTTGGAAGCAGCGTAATATCTCTTCCATGAAATTAAATATAGATAATTATTTATTATTAACTGTATAGAACTTGACAAAATAGTAGTTTATTTATTATTATTATTATTATAAATTAAGTTATAACAATAGACTACCAGAAATATATACCTATTGATAAAATCCTAATACACTATGGTTCAGAAATCTCAACTTATAGTCTGATGTTTGACAAAATAAACCATAAATTAAATTAGTGACAACGTAAGCAATAATTCAACATTCATGACCAACAATTATACAAAAATGTGTCTAAATATAACCCCAGGAACTAACATGTTAGGTTTCCTTACATCCTACGTTATAGTGCCAAAAAAATGCCCAATATAAGTTCATTATTGCAAATAAAAACTTTCATCTATATATGAGTAACTAAAATTGTTTATTAATATACCTACTTACATGTCTTTCATTCATATTTTTTCTAAGACCAAGAATACAATGTATGTAATACATTATAAAATCATTTGCTATAATTTAAAATCCTTGAAAACGGTAAGGTCGAAACGACGTAATGATGCGTATCTAAGCTGCCATGTCATCGTTGTCTTTAACGCCGGTATAAGATCGTAATCACTTCATTTTGTTTAATGCACAATATTATTAAACTTCAATAATGAGACCATCGGAAACGTTCGCAAACTTTGTAAAATAGCGTATAAAGTTAATAATCCACGTAAAAGTGTAGCGGGAACGGCGCGCGCGCACGCCAGCCGCCACGGCAGCGCCCCTTGTGTCGGCTTCGGAAATTGTAGGTTATAAAAATGAAATTAGTACTCAAAGCTGTTATTATCCCATCGCGTTTGGCCGCGGGGCTTGCATTACGACAATCTGTCCGTACTGCACGTCTTGTGCTATAGCTATCCAATATAAAATGGCGCTCCTAATATCCCAGTTCAGCGACGGCGCTGTTTCGCCGCAGAGATTCCGAGCCGCGATAAGATTATGCATATTAAGTGTACGGTTAAAATAATGTCTATACTGGAAAAGCTTCGTTTAGTACCAAGTATAGGAAATGGCTATCATATTAGAATTTGATTACGCAATTTAAGGTTGCAATTTAGGAAAATTGTTTGGGTTTAATATTTCATTACATGTTTGTAAACTGGCGCACGTTGGCCTTTTATATTATAAAGATGGCCGCCGTATTCGTAGTCCAATTTAAATTTAGAACAATGTTATAAAAATATTAATGCAAGTTGAATGCAACATTAGAAACAAAATGATCAACTTACCCACATACATCAACAACACATCGCTCATCATTACGGACAATGTCATTAAGAATTAGAAATAATAGAAAGTGTTACTTTATTATGGCTGCGGCAACATTAGATACCTCCTATTACATTGTAAATTGTGGTCACATTTAATTCAATCTGGTCCGCGTGTGGTCCTTGCGGTAGCCCATTGTTAATAGCAGCGGTTACATTTTGATGACAAATATGTACAATGTATATTTCATAATTCCATCGCTTCATGGTTTTAGTTGTTTTCATAATACTCTGCCCAAATTCATAGAATTTGGAGTTCAAGTTATGATAAAAAGATTGTATCAGTTACGGATATAGGTTAAGGATATAATTAAATGCAAGGTTATTGAAAGGGTTTAAATTGGATTTTTATTTTGCAATAGGTCCATCATCTTGTGACGACTCAGATACGGAATCGGAACCGGGAATTACGTTAAAAAGAAAACAGCGAAGATCACGAACAACGTTCTCTGGGGATCAATTAGAGGCTCTGGAGCGAGCGTTCACCAGAACGCAATACCCTGACGTCTATACCAGAGAAGAGCTGGCACAGAAGACTAAGCTCACCGAAGCCCGAGTCCAGGTGATTATCATGAAACATTATTGTCAAGAACCATGTTTCATTTATATATTTTTGTATATTAGTACCTATTGTTTGTTTATAGCATGATATACAAGTGAATTAATTAAAATTAATAGTATAAAATAAATAGAACCTTATAATGACTACAAAGTAATAAAACGCAGATTGCATTTGAGAAGAATTTCCTTATATTATGTGTTGTTTGATTGATTCGTTGATTATAAACTGGTAATAAATATTAAGTAGATTCTCTTTAAATTTTGACTTTCCTGTTGAAATTGTATTTTATCAAGATATTTCCTTTAGTAATATGTTGAATATCCCACCATCTTTTAGTTGATTCATCTACATTCTATTTTACTTTTAATGTGAACTACCAAGATCTCTCATTAAACAGGCGGTGGGTTACCTCCCTAAGCCTTAACGACTTATCTTAATAATGGAGGTCCGAAATATAATATGAGATTACAAAAGTTTGCTTTAAAATATTCCCAACACCCGCTACGTATAGAAGCGTATAATTATAGCTATAATAT
The DNA here is from genome assembly GCA_001625245.1 of Calycopis cecrops. Taxonomy (NCBI): domain Eukaryota; kingdom Metazoa; phylum Arthropoda; class Insecta; order Lepidoptera; family Lycaenidae; genus Calycopis; species Calycopis cecrops. The sequence continues at coordinate 418,264 of LUGF01025860.1, forward strand.
CTGTAATTAAGTGTAAGTAAGGTAACATATGTTGGACTAACACAATGCTTCTGTTCCCCATTCAATTTTTGGTTAAATTAATGACCCAATAGCTTTGTTTTGTGTTATGTCTAAACATGAAATTAATCGTAGTGAAGCTACTTTGTAATTAAATACTACGAATGATATATTGCATTTTCCGTTGTTATAAAATATCACTTTCTTTCTTCTTTTATTAGCTACTAAATTTATGTAACATAATTTTTTTTCGTATATCTTCTAATACTCGATTTCGTTATTATTATTCCTGTTTTTTTTAAATTTTTTCTTCGATAAAGAAAGTCCGGAAAGTAATGTTTGTCTTTATTTGCAGGTGTGGTTTTCGAACAGAAGAGCTCGTCTACGAAAACAATTGAACTCCCAGCAATTGAGTGCCTTCAACACAATGTCCTTGCAATCAGCGTTCCCAGCCGTCCATCAACAATACGAACCTCCATCCAGCTTCAACGCTCAATGTGCATCTTGGCAACAATCCTATTCATCCGCTCTAGGGTCGAGTTCTGTTCTCAATTCTGCATTAGCACCGTCGCTACACCAACCCACGTTGTCCGCGCCTTCTGTTTGTCAATCCGCCTTATCGGCGCCGCCTTTACACCCACCTACATCTAGTTCCTTTACAACGGGTAACTTGACGCAGTTGTCTCATACCGAATTGCCAACTCCCGTTCAGGCAGATGCCACACCTCCAAGCACCAGTCCCAACACCTCAAGCCCACCCAACCAAAGCAGTGGGCTCGGGTACCAACATCCAACTTATGCAAATCCAAGCGACGGCGTGCTCCATTCGTATGGATATGGTGATTATTCAAAACAAGATCACATGCCTCACAACCATTGGAGTTCAAGGCAATTGAGCGGGCACTCTCAGAATAAATTAGGAGAAATGAGCGCCTGGCCAGAAAACTATAGGTGAGTGTTGTTTATTTACAGACATTGATTAATAGTAGTCGTAACATTAAACCATATTGTAAAATGTAAGATCTATTTGTAATATCTCAATAATACCAGGTACTCCAACGATAAACGAACGAGTCTTATGAATTATTTATAAGGAACCATTTATTCTCAGATTTAAGTATTCAGATTTTGTATACGTACGTAAAATGCGATTGATTTAGTACAAGAAAAACGACTTTGTGTATATGGGTACACAATAATGTTCGTATATTAATACATACTTAGGTCTTTTTAATATATTCCATAAATGTAATCGTAAATTGGATTTCTGTAGGTATTGTAGATACTAGCATTAAAATTTTTGTCAAATGGCTACGTCACTATTCATGAATCCGACTTCTATTTTGTTTAGCAATAAAGAGGTACGTTATAAGGTTATAAGTCAGCTGTTAAAACAGTGGCTTGTTCGTGTAGGCGTAATTTGCGTGGATTTGCTATTTTGTTTTTCGCATCCCTTTATTATCTAAAGCGACCGCTAATCAATTAAGAGCTACAGTCAGCCATTACTGTGCGCGCGGGTGGTTATTACAGGTCTCTCATCGTAATACGCCGATCCGATCGTGAACGGAATAGGGCTGCAAATTTTAATACATTTTGATCGATCGCTAATTGGTTTTTAGATTACAATACATCATCCTCGTATTCATTCCTGCTAATGACGTGTATAGTATAAGAAACATCTCTTTATAGGAACGTAGGTACATTTTTAGTAAAGTCCCAAATAGACGAGCGGTTTTATTATCATTCGTTACACTACAAATTTGACATAGGCGTTATTAGACGAAACCATCAGGTGTGATTTTTAAAGCCAGTAGCGGTACGGTTATTATGTATTTTTCCACGTTTTTCAATCGACGGAAAAAATAAAACTTCTGTCATATTATTTTCGACCGTTTAATTATTTCAATTATCGCCAATTTTGAATCTTTCACAATTATGTAGATTCTATATTAGGGTTGGTTATTGATGTCGCGTGAAGCCGGGTTGAATCACTAGTTACATTAATGTATACCTATATGTCGTGAAGAATGTGTTACTTTTGTTGCATTGTGCGCGGACGACGTAGACATTTATCTGTGCTATTTAAACAATGGCACATACAAACTTCGCATTGGACCACACAACAATATCTTGAGCACAAAGCGATACAATGTAGTAACATATGAGGTAACCTCGTACCTAAGTGGCTTCCCACTTATGTACGAGGCCCATATTCTTCAGTCATATGTAATAATAAACATTTTTTACTTGTATTTTACATTCAATGTAAATAGCACCTACATATATTTTTGGATGTAGTAAAGAAGAAACGATTTAAGTATGAAAAACTTATGAGAATAAAATCATGTAAAATGTAACCGACTGAGTTAATACCACCATATTGCTTTACAACGACTACGTCGCTAAGTCTCACTTCACGTTACAGAATTATATTCAACGTCAGAATCAAGTTCGTCTTTAAGAGTGTTTAAACTATAACTTAGTGTCGGACCTGATATACATTTATATTTAAACATTTGTGATAAAAATTTCGACTTTTTCACTCAGTTCAGATATTTACAAGTGTTTCATACATAGATCCTCAGGTGAATTAAAAAGTTTTCGGCTAAATGGAAGCAAGCTCTGCAGATTAAGTAATTGTAATAGAATATGATAACAAAACAAATATTTTTTTGCACCACAGCTACAGTCACTTTTACTAGCTATAGGTAGGTACTGTAAAAAGAACACACTATACACTAACCACTTAAGTAACTTCTATTAGTAACATTACAGTAAAAGTTCTAGTATTAAATATAGACACATATAAATACAGTTCTGTAATCTCACGTCGCCAAGATTCGAACAATTGGACTGTGAATGGATTTCCACTGAATGCTTATCGCGTGGCATGGCGGAAAACAGATAAACACACGTTGCTTTGTAGTGAGCGGAGGGCAATTAATGGGGGGCCGAACGTGACATTAGTGCGATGAACCCGTGCATTAAGTGAGCCGGGGCCCGGTATTAAAACTTATCTGCAGCTATTTGCATTCGACTTCCTAAACAGCGAGTATTGGAGAACGGTTCTAACGTTCGTGCTCGTGATACGTGTGTCGGAATTGCTGAACGATCGTAACTTGAGTTGTGTGATCTTTACGAGGCATTTTTATAGTATAAGAGGATGGATAGGAACTTTTTGATGATTATTGATGCCCAGACTTCACACAATTGCTATGCTGATGTGTTGCCCTTCTTTCTTCGTCTCTTCCATTGACCACAGAAAACTCACAAATGTAAGAAATATTTCCCCGGTCGCGTCCTCTGATCTAAACAATGTTTTGATCTCTAACAGATTTCAGACAGAGGAAGTAAAAAAGTTCATTTTTAAATAACAATTTAAGTACAAACCCAGGCTAATTATAAAATAATAAATAACAACTTTAATGAAGAAAAATTTTGCAATATCATCGATAGCTATAAAAATTATATTATTTTGCTATTTCAAGCTTTATTCGATTCCTAATAAAAACATATTTAATTATTTGCTTTTTATTAGTACATAAAAACTCAATATCATATTTCATATCATACCCAGATGAACGTATCAAATAAATAACTGAGTATAAGTAATTCTAATAAGTTCGTCTAAACGTTAAGTTCGAAATCGTGAAGGCGTTACGGGTAACTTCAGCTTTCGGTAATAACGTGCATACTAATTACGTGCTGATATACTTTCGTATTCACCTGCCATGTCTTAACCGCCACTTAACTTATCAACCAGTTCATTATTTACACGAATGTTCAGTCTTTTGTACTTAATTTAACGGTTATTACTGTAGACTTCTGGTCGTCGACATTATCTTTGAATCATTCTTGTACGTTCGTGAATTTGTGTCGTTGTTCTGCTCGAAATTAAAGAAACATACGTTCGAAATTAAAGAATACCAATTGAAAAATAAACTATGAGGTTTAAATAATAAAAATATTCTCAGTTGAAAGTTGATTTGCTTTAATTGTGTGATAATACTTACGATTAGTAGCCACCAAGGATATAAACAGGGCTCTTGGCTACTAACTCATGATCCTGGTATACACCATTTTCTTTCAGTCCAGATTAATCCATCTTCACGCGCTTTTTCGGTGAACAATGTTAGGAATTTGATGTAATTGTGTTATTCTTACTGAAATATAGTTTTTTTTTTAATTTTGACTCTATATGAAGATACTATAACCATGTAGAAAAGAAATAAATATTAAAATGATAGCAACGATATTCTACAGAATATTGTAAATGAAGTGTGGGAGCACCATAAGAATTCTTAATACATTCATGTTTAGAATAAATACATTACTTATAGGCAATTTCACGTGTCTTGCACTACACCTACACGCTTCAATAATAATCTACTATTGTTTATGCATTACGTCGGCTATGAATAAGCCTTAATAATGTATTAGCCACTGTATTCAATTGAATTCATAATTTTATTACATGCTTAGTCACGATTTGATTCCATAAACATTTTAATGCCATTTCGACAGCCGAAATTAGGCTAATTAAATGTATGATTAAAATAATACCGGTAGTTTCGAAGGCTAGCTTCTTGATCTTAATAACAATGGTGATGGCTGTTTTTTTTTCAATTTTCGTTTCCCACGCTTCGTCAACGGATCAAAATATAATATGGTCGGTTTCTTTTTAGGAATTTCGGTAATAACCGAAAAATTGTTTGCCATTTTGTCGATAATTGCTGTGTTTACTTTGCGTACGTTTTACGTTTTTTTCATCCTCGTTTTTTTACATATAGTTAAAAAAGTAGGAGTATTGCTAATTAGGTATAGGTAATGATTCGAATGTATATTTAGTAGCTTTTTCTATTAATTTTCATTAATATCCTAATTATTTACAGTAATTAGTATATTCTTTTAAATTTCTTTATTGTGAATTTACTGGCAAGTCGTTCATTCAATAAAGATACAGTATTTACCTATCTAAACAATATGTAATTTATATTTTTGTAATACGAACGAAATGTGAAGACTCCATTTTCCATATTCGTATACCTACCATTTAATTATTTTTTTGCACTTTTGTATTTGGATATTTTGGTTTGATTGCCACGCAAAGTTTCAATTCAAATAAGTAACTTCGTTTTTAAACTTAGGCCTATAAGAGTTCCTTTGTAGAATATTTACCTGAAAAAATGGAAGCTTTTCTAAGATGATGTTAACAATTTGTTTCTTTGTTGCAGTTCGTTCTTCGGCACCGGCACTCCGCATTACGCGTCCCATGCCCATTCGCCGGGCGAGGCGAAGTCAGGATATCCCTATATAGGTCAATTAGGAGGCATGGACATGGGAAGAGTACACTGAGCTCTTGATTACCTGCAAGCGTGTGAACCCAAATGCCCCAAGGTTGTTAGTTTTTGCCTTAAAGTATTGGAAAAGGTTTGTTCAAATCCTAATATAATTTAGCTTTAAAAGGCAGTGCCTTACGATGTACAATTTAGAGTGTATATTTTATTTAGAACTAAGATATTTCATAGAAATGTACGAATTGTAAATAAGAGGACTGTCTAATAAAATTTACACCACTTTGTGAGTAACTTTAAAGCTAAGTACTATTTTTGTACACTGTATATTGAGCTAACTAATAAAGGCATATTATATTAGATGAACTAAACTAAGCCTTCGATTGTATGTTATCTCTTATCAGTACTATCTGGATCACTTATCCAGGTTCAAATTATATAAATGTCTCTATAGAGTATGTCAATGTAATAATTATTTTTTTATAAAATTATTAAGATCCCGAATTTGTAACTTTCATCTTCATAACGGTTTTAGAAAGATTTTGTGACATGTTCAAACATTGTTCAAATTAAAAATTTTGGAGCTTTATTCTATATGAGTTCGTCAGTGTGATGTTTTACAATAGGAAATTATGACGGTGCATATAAAAAAATCTAAAAAATTAAAGATTAAAAAAAAAATTAAGGTCCTCGCTGTGAATAAAGTTGAGATGTTATATCGTGTGAGACAGTAACGCTGACAGTAACGTTTTATCTCGCTGAAGCTTTTGAGCGCAAAAGCGAAACGAGCGCTTTAATTTCAGAATTATGTTCGTTCTTTATGAGTAAACTCCAGCTGCATGTAGAAGCTGACACAAAGAATTTTTCCTAAATAATATTTGTTTGGATATTAACAATAATTAATGGTAACCGTAGTAATAATTTGTGTAATTAGTTCCTAATATTTTATAAACAATGATTTGTAAAAAAACTTGTAAATAGTTAGATTTGTAAATTAATGTAAAGCAATATGGAATAGTTGTAAAAATGTTTTTTGAAATATCAAACAGGCCTTAATGAAATTGTGATGGACTATGTAAATTATTTATATTATACGAAAAAAATGTGTTTTATAATGTGCAACTTTTGTTACACTAGTTACACCAGTAAGCACTTGTGAGTAGTTTAGACGAAATAAAGAAAATTATAAAATATTACATCTTTTTTATTGTGTATTCCTGAAAAAGATGATAAGTATTCATAATATGTCATTTTTAATGCTGGACTTGGGAAAACAAATTAGAGTACAGAAATGTGTCCTCGGACACAAGCATAGATTTATAATCTACAAGTTACACAATGACAGAACAGAGACGAGACAAAAAAAATATTTGACAAATGTCAGAATTACTACAAGAACACTTGCATGATTTTGTCATTATTACCTAATCGGGCCGCTATGGCCTCTTACTCGCATAAAATAATTGTCTCATATGTACTTCATCTACTGTCTCTTTTCTTTTCCGATGATTGGAACTTAATTTGAATGTCTCGCTCCTACGCTTTGTACATCTTTCACTTAGTGAGAACAATTCTAAATCTATGGACACAAGAGTGGATTCTAACTTTCGTCTCCGATTCCAATAGAATGACTATCCGACACGACCGGAGCTAAATCAGCGTAGAAGCGACGAGTTGCCGGTCTCTAAGACACGGGAGGTTAACACCGCCAACTACCCGACTTCTGACTGTAATTATCAATTGAGTAATCCTAAAACCTGGAACCTAACGTGGAGTAATCTGTTGATCACGCTTACCACTAGACTACGAGCTGGTCATTAGTTTTTAATATACATAATGTTATTGACGATCTGAGATCAGTAGTGCTTAGCGATAAATACCAGGGGAAGGGGATATTTCGTGTAGGCTCTAATGGTCTAAACCGGAAAGAGTAAAATCTAGCAAAGCCAATAAGTTTGTGCTTTATGACAGATAAAACTATAAGTAGGCCAAAAAATCTCACTACAAGAACACTAACAGACCTTTTTTACCAATGAGGACTTAAATGCGAAACTCCGAAAAAACACGACACGTTTTCAATTTTTTTATAGCCTATCCTATAGCTATAATAGTGATGCTTTCCTCCCCTTCATCACCCCCATCGGCATCGGCAGCTCGTCAACTGCACGA